>ML796388.1:132612-169323 GCA_009831015.1 Picea engelmannii
GCTATATTGATATTTGGTTCTTAACATTATATATAGAACACTCATCATTGTAATGAAATATCTATCTCACATAACATCTTATATAGGAAAATCAACACTATTGGAGAGTTCATAGAGCCACTCTTCCTCTTTGTTGACTGTCTTGATGGGTTTTTGTGGAGTGAAAAAGCATTGCCCACCTTCTCGGGCTAGAGAGATGTGGAATATGCACTTTTTTAGCCTCTCTTGTCTTCATGTCTAGGTCATAGGGGCAAGTCAACCTTGCATGCTTTAATTTTCATCTAGTTGTAGTGTTGTCTTCCTTCTTTAAATGATGAGTGCATACAAGTTGTATAATAGAGGGTTGTTGTTGCCCACTGAACCTTTTTATTTAATGCAACTATGACATGTGTTAGTGGTGAGCACTAATTGCTTATGGAAATAATTAAAACAACCTTTTTGCAATGGTAGTAATCAAGGCTAACAGAAATAAAAAAAACTCTTCAACAAAGACATCATCTTCCCCTACTCATCAAAATGAAGAAAAACTCAAGCATATTAATATAAAAACTCAAAATACCAAAAAAATTAACCATTATGAGTAATTAATTAGTAAATTGTTAATGGCTACAAAATTGGTTAGTATAGTAATTATCAAGCTCAATAATGGAAAAAACTCAAAAATCTAGAGAGGCAAATGACTATAAATGATGAACAAGATAGGCCAATTCAGGAGCCCATCATACCCTTTCAACTAAATATTTGTGTATCCTTGTGCCAACAAATAAAAATGGAAGGAAAGGCTGTTGAGGAATAAGTTATGTATGGCTCTCCTGCTACTGGCTGCTACTTTCACTAGCTTATTTCTTTCCTTCTATTTTTTCCTTTGCTACCATGGCTATCAATTATTCCTCTTCTTTTATGGTTACTAAGTCCAAGAATAACTTTGGACTGTTGCTCATTCCAGTTGAGAAAACTATATGTCCCTATTGAGCTATATCTACTTGCAACCTTCTATTGTGAATCCTTCATCTCTAAGATCATAGGCCATGTGTTAAGTTTTAGCTTCTTTTGGATAATAACTTGAAAAATTGATAATTCCCTTTTATATTTCCTTTTCAACCTCAATATTAGGTTCTCCTGAACCTCTAAAATATGGAATGGTGTGGGGGAATATGAACTTCAATCCAATCCAATTGAAGGTGGTACTCCTGAGGCCCTCAATACACAATCTAACCTTGTAGAGAGTCATCCTTTGATTTGCAATATTTTCCTATAAATTTGGTGGTAGCAAGTCAACATGTAGGCTAACAAATTAGTAGAAGGCATGTGCTGGAGTGTGTCATATTAGTAATGTGAAGGCTGTGGAAATTTCTACTATTAGGGATTTTAATGTAAAAACAAAAAATTCACCTCTTAATTAGAGGTTTCCTAGATCTTAACCTTGTGATTTTTTAGCCTTAAGTTATTATGAAGTATAGAACAAAACAACAATGAAAGATTACAATATTTCAATCCTTAATACCCCAATATTATAGGCAATCCAAGGAGAAAAGATACAAAATGTTTTGATAATTTTCAATCCTCTAGGGCAATCTTTTCATGCATACACCAGATTGAAAACTCTCATTTATAGTAGTAAAACAACCCTTATCTTATTCAATTACAATGTTAAATCACTTAACATAATTGCACTTTACTTACATCAAATCAACAAGACATATATAACTATAAATTATAAACCATGAAGAACATAGATCACTGAAAATCAAATATGCAATTTATACAAGTATTGGATAAATGAAAACTTCATTATTATGTAGAATATGAAGTTGTTGTGCATACCATAGCCTTATCACAAGGCTAGTACAATCCACTATCTCTCCAAAAGCACAACTAGGGAAAATAAAGAAACCCTAGCTCAACCAAGGAGCTCCAACATGCATGAATTTCTCAAACAAGTCATCTAAGGAAATATGTCTCCTCCTATTCTTCTTCAACAAATACACCCATGGTTTTCATCTCAAAACCATAATCTCAATTCTTCAAGGGATGAAACCTTAACTGTATACTTTAAGAGAAGATCAAGAAAATTTAGCAACTCCAAGAGAGAGAGATACCAAGTACAAATGAAGATCAAAGAGAGAGAAGATGACCAGTGTTGGTTACTTCGCTCTTGCTACCATTCTTGGGTTGACCTAGGTTCATATCTACTATGGTTTCTAAAAAACCCTCTGAAACTATCACCCCCCCTAGAAAACCAGAAGGCAACACGATACATGGGGTGCACTGCGTAGTCCCACCCAAAATAGCTCTATGGGTGGCTGCAACACTGAGGTGCTTGCAGCCCGAGAACAAGTGGGGATCTAGAATTGAACCTTATGATCTTTAATTATTTAATATAACATCCATCTATACTAAGTACTCTGTCATTCTTATTCATGCATGTAAAAAAATCATATCTAGCTACTTCATCAAACATTCATCTAAGATCTAACCATTAACAACAAAGATATATCAATGAATCATTCACATAATACATAATCTACCGTGGTTCACCCCTTCCTAGGATACATCCACAAAGATCTGGCTCTTGGGCTCTTTTATTATGGTTTTGTCATTCATAGCGTCGCGCGCATTACAATTCTCCCTCAGTGGGATCAAAATCTTTAATGAGGTGGACTAGATCACACCAGGCTCCCCAACTTGTGATCTAACCCTCAAGATCAACCTTCTTTGTTTTCTTCAACTCAAAAAATTACAAACCAACCTTAGATTTTACATTCATTCTTACATTCTGAAATTACAATCACATTGAACCCTATCCAACTCTTCAAACCAACCCCGACCTAGACCTCCTAGGTACCTCTTTATACTTATATTTGGCCTATCAACCATTACATCCTCTTACCAAAACCCTAACCCTAGGATGGTTCAGTCTTCTTGCATGCACACCTCAGATGATTTCCTCCTTTGCATGCACTTTCCTCTGCACGTGATGCTTTTCTTACCAGATGTGTGTTCCTTATTTGTGCTTTATTCTCTAAAATTAACCATTTCCTAAAAATGGATCTATGCCCAACATGCCCCCAACAATGACATTGTGACTCTTCCCGAGTCACTACCTTACTCCAACATCTGTCACTGCTTGAACTAGCACGTCATACATTTCAGTTATTCTCTGGCACTGCGTTTGAGCCTGACTGCTCCTTTCGGCCATGTTTTCCACCAGCTGCGCGATAACTGGGTTTTGTAGTAGTTTTCCCCTTCTAAGCCTATCCGCTCTATGTTCAGCTTCGTTGCGTCAATCTCGATGACCAGTTGCTCCGCCTTTTCTTGCAGGGGCTCCAACTGAGCCTGTTACGCCATCTTCTGCGCTTGTACTGCCTTCTCCTCAACTTGTAAATTCTTCATTTTTGCGATTGTCTTGATCTTCTCCGGTAGTGACATCGTCCTCTGTCATTGTTTGACATCTGCCATTGTTGCATGGAGTTTGTCCTCCTCCCCCTGTAGCTCTTTTAAGATCCCATCCTCTAAAAGCTATGTCCATAGATGGGCGGTCTTCTCCGACAGCTATGTCATTCTCTGTATGTTTTGCATGACGTTCTTTGCAGAAGCTATCGCATCCTTCTCTCTTTTCACTCTGACTTCTGGAGGAGTTGTGGGAATTGCGTGCTCATCCAGTTCTTTGATCTATTCTTTATACTATTGCAGAGTCTGTGCTATCTTTCTCATTTTCTCTTGTGACGAGGCTTCATGTACTCCATCATTGTTTGAGATGGCTTGAAATACTGCTTGAATTTGGTTCTCCATCTCGTCCACCTTTTGTTGCGCCATATTTTTCTCCTACCCTTCCTCGCTATGTGCCTCCTTTAGTGAGGTGTTGTCTTCCTATGCCAATTGTAATTTTGTGGCATTTGACCTTACTCTGTAACGAATCTCTTGCGTGACGCTTACTTGTAATTTATATAACGCTTTAGTTGGAATCTTGGACAACGCCAAGTCCAACATCTCAATGTCTTTCAGGGGTCTCTGTGCTATCTCCTCATCCATAAACATCATCTTAGGAGTGATGATAAAATTTATGCTCCTTTACCTCATGATCTGCATTGTCTCTCCAACAGGTGCCCCTTCTTTAGATGGAGATGTTGTCTTCTTTTGTTGTTGTTGTTCTTCCCTAATCCTCAACTGCTCCAGTGTAGTTTTCACTTCTTGTATTTGCTCCAAAATTGAAGCCTTGTGATTTTCGACATTTTCTCATACCTCTGACAGTTGATCTTCCATTGTCGTGGCTATCAACTCCACATCATGTACCCTCAATGATGTTTTCATTGGTTTCTTGTGGGTCTTTTCCTTCTTTCTAGAGCCACCATCTTCCTCCCTTGTTCTCTTCCTTTGGGCCTCTGATGGATTGCATGCTTCTGGCATCTGTGTATCCATGCATGTAGCCTGCCCTTCTCCTTCTTCCATGGACATTTCTTGTGCATCCGTTTACATTTCTTCTACGTGCACTTGTCCTATCACTCCTCTTGTTGCCTGCTCTGTGCGTGATAGTCCCTGTGTAGAACCACGCTATGATTTATTCTTTGTCCTGGTTTTATTTTGTATGGGACTGCTTCCCCATTCTTGGCCTTGTGCAATATTGTTCTTTTTTCTTGCGCCATCTGTACCTATCTGCTGCACAGGGACTGTTCTGTCCTACGTCCTAGTTTGTCCTCCTAGCACCGTCTTTGGGATTGTTGGCACTCTTCACTCCTCGATCCATTCTTGGAACTCCATCTGGATGTCCTACACTCTCACAAAATACTTTAGTTGAAACCACTCATTGGCTGGATCCCTCTTTTCTTCTAGCCACATACTATGGCGCGATGCCTGGAAGTTCGCTATTTGTGCAAACTCCTGGACAATTTCAGTGGGAACCCTCCACATATCTGCTGACATGTTATGGATCTCTGTTAGGTATAGCGCAAACATGTCATTGTTAAGTTTCTTCTTCTTGGGATCTGCTATGCTGCGAAGAGACGTGTAGCGCGCTGTGCCACATTTTCCTGTCCTTGGCAGGAACAAACTATATGTGGGTTCTTTCCATCCCACGAGTGCAATGAGGATGAGTAACCACGAATAATGGAACCTAGATCCCCAGTCTTGTGCATCCTTGCAGTCCTCTAGAAATGAATTTAGTATATATGGGCCCCATCTCATTGATCCCCGCTTCGCGCATTGTGCTGCAACTGCTACTAGTCATACATGTATTTCCTCCTTCCTACACTTGTGCATTAACTTGCAACCTAACAGTCGTGTTGCAAATTGTATCACAGGATTGTTGATGTTGCCGATCTTGATTCCCCTGTTACCCCTCTTTGCACCATATTTTTCTTTGATTTCATCCAAAATGGCTTTTGCCTTAGTTTTATCCTCCAGGTATTATTCTGGCTTCTCCCCATCCATGGATAGCCCTGTGATTGTTGAAATGAGATCAACATTAATAGGCACTGGCCTATCCATCCATAATATTCCTCCACGCACCCGTGCTAATAGGTAATTTACACATCTGTTGATGTGTTACCACACCCAAAGTGCAATATATCCAATAAGTTCATTATTCTTCTATTGTACAACACCAGGATCCACTGCACATGCTCCAACAGTGTGCACCTGATGGGCATTCTCTGCTGATCTCCAGGTAACTATGTGCTGCCAAGTTCGGGAACTTTATTGCGTCAGACATGTCATGGTCAGGGTATTTGAGTTTATTGACTCCTCCCATCATTTTGTCATCAGCCTTCACACCTTCGAGGATTTTCTGCATTACTATTGCTAGTTCCGCCTGTGTGCACTGTATGCCCTGTGCACTGCTTTCTTCTCGCGCCTTATTTTTCCCTTGTGGGGATGATAACCCAACTAGTGGTATATCTTGGTGCCCTATTCTCTGTTATTATTTTGGTTCAAGGCCCTGTTAATTCGAACCTGTGGCCTGTTCTTCTTGCTACATCCCTTTTCCCCTGGACGCGTCATATTTCGTTCTTTCAATGTCCTCTTCCAGCTTCTCGACCTACTGTGCGGGTTTTTTCTCCTCCTCTACATGCATCGTGGTCAACTCATACTCTGGTGTGTGGATTTCATCCACATCCACAACATATGGCATCTTGTGTGTTCTGGTTTGTGGCACCTGGGTACTACTCCGCGTGTTTCATCCGGTTCTGCTCAACGCTCCAACTCTTGGTGGCAACATGTTGATGAAATCCAGACTGTAGACTTCTAAATTGCCAAGTGCTATTAGAAATTCACCCTCTCTTTCTCTGCCACTCGGCTCCGTGTTCTATTATTTAGAAAATAATACACTAAGTTGTTTCCCCCACTTTTTGTGACTTTATAGCGGGACGAAGAAGTGATAGTTGTGTCGCATTGATAGTTGTCACGTTTTCACTTTTTGCTGTGTTTCCGGTGTGTTGTGTCTTTCTACCTGTTAACTTCTCTTCTGCACACAGTGTTTTCAATCACTGGTTTTCTTGTAGCGCACTGTTTATTCTACCATTTCTATTCTATCAAAACCTTCTGTGCCCGCTGATCTGTTGGTAGTTTTATCCCCTTTTTACTTTTTATGGATTTTATTCTTTTTCTCCTTTTTATTTATTTTTCTCACTTTATCTCTCTTAACTTCTACTATAATACACTATGTACATATTTTCTTACTACGCTGTAACTTTCTAAGTACTAAGAGGTCGACTGTCCTTGTACAACTTTAGTTGACTCCCATTGATCATTCCTTTCAGTTCTGTGCCTCCCAGATATTTCAACCGTACAGATCCCCCATCTGTGACAATCTTCACTTCATATGGTCCCAACCAATGCATTCAAAATTTCCCTAGATACTGAAGAAATTTACTGTCAAATACCAAAACTAGGTCTCCCTCCTTGAAACTCTTCCTCTTGATATGTCTATCGTGCCAAGATTTATCTCTTGCTTTCTGTACTTCTTGGTGAAATCCTGCTAGAATCCTATCTTATTCCATCTCCATCATCTAACTTAGCCTTTCTTTTACCGCACCTCATTCTATCACGTTGGTAATTGTTGCAATGCACAGACTAGGTACCAAGAATTCTAACGACACCACTTCTTCTTGCCCATAAACTCACCCGAATGGTGTATGTCCTGTCAGTTTTTTGCATGTAGTCTTGTATGCCCATAATATTGTTGGTATCTTCAAGTCCCAATTGTCCCTATTAACATTGTAGATCTTTTTCAAGGCATTCTCTAGGATCTTATCAAAGGCTTCCACTGTTCCATTTGCTTGAGGGTGACATGGTGTACTCTTCTAATGGTAGACTTCAAATTCCTCAGTCATAGCCTTGATAATACTGTTGATAAAGTGAGTACCTTGGTCATTCATCAAAATCCTTGGGAATCCAAATCCAGTGATCACTTGCTCAAACATGAGATGTGTTGTTGTCTCTGCACTACAATCTTTTATTAGTGTTGCTTCTACCCATCTTGTTAAGTATTATGTCGCAATACTGATATACCTTTCTCCTGACCTTTTTTTTGGTGGGTTGATTGGTCCCACAAAGTTTGTTTCCCATTTGTCGAATACTTGCAAGGTTACTCATGGCCTTAGGGGCATCTCATACCTTCTATTAGGTTTACCAACCCTCTAACATACATCACATCGCTGACAATAATCCTTAGCATCTATGTGAATGGTCGACCACCATAGTCCTGCACGCAAGATCTTCTGCGCAATATCTTTTCCTACATAATGTCCTCTAGCTATTCCTTCATGAGACTCTACCAAAATTCTAGGTTTTTCATGTTCTAGGACACATCTTCTTAGAATGTTGTCTACGCCCATCTTGTATTAGTGTCCTGCAATCAATTGATAGTATGTAGCTCTGAATACCATATTTTTCTTCTGCACGGTGTTGAAATCTTGTGGCGCAGTCCCTATACTCAAGTATTCAATGATGTCATCAAAATAGTCATCAACTACTTGGATTGAAAATAAGTACAGATCAAGGAAGTTGTCCTCTAAATTTGTAGGTTCCTCGCCATTGGTGATTCTTGATAGGTGATCAGGTCCTGCATTCAACTTCCCTAGTTTGAATATCACTTAAAAATCAAATTCCTGAAGCAACAATAACCATCTACAGACCCCCCCCCGCCCAACACTGGCTTGTTGACTAGGTATTTGAGGGCTGAATGGTCTGTAAAAAATTTAAAGTGTTTTCCAAGTAAACAATGTATGAACTTCTGAAGTGCATATACCATTGCTAAGCCTTCTCTTTATGTAGTATTGTAATTATGCTCTGACTCTGACAAATTTCTGCTTGCAAATGCTATAGGATGGTCCAATTCCCCTGCTCCTGGTTGCGCTAGAATAGCTCCAAGTGTTATGGATGATGCATCCACATGCATATGAAATGTGTTTCCCCAATATAGGAATACTAGAATAGGTGTTGTTACCATATTCTCTTTCAAGGTGTCTAAACCTTGTTGACAATCCTCATTCCATTGGAATTTAATATCCTTTTTTAATAGTTTCTCCATTGGCATAGTGATTTGCTCATACCCTTTTATAAATTTTCTATAGTAGCATGTATGTCCCAATGTTTCTCTTAACTAGAGCACTGATTTTGGTGGCGGTAAATTAACAATGACTGCAATCTTAGCAGGATCTACCAATAGCCCTTATTTATAGACTATATGTCCCAAGATTATTCCAAAAGGTGCCCCAAAAATGCAATTCTTGATATTCAATGATATCCGATAGTGCCTGCATCTTTCCAACATCATCCTTAACACCTCTACATGATCTTTCAACAGATTGTAGACTGTCCAATCATCCAGATACACTTCCAAAAACTAATGTATGAACTCCTTGAAAGCAACTATTACTACTCTTGAAAATATAGCTGGTGCATTCTTCAACCCAAAAGGCATGACTGTATACTAGTAGGAGGCCCATTCTATGGCAAAAGTAGTCTTGTACCTGTCTTCTGGAGCTTTCTTGATCTGATGGTAACCTGAGAATCCATCTATGAATGTGTATGCTTCTTGGCCTCCCACATTCTCTAATACCTCATCTGTGAAAGGAGTAGGAAAAGGGTCAAGTAGGCAAGCATCATTCAGTTTCCTCAGATCCACACAAATCCTTATCCCTCCTTGTTTCTTTTCCTGCACTACCATAGGACTTATCCATTCTGATTCTTCTACTGGTTCTATGATACCAACTTCCAACATTCTGTCAATTTCTGCTTTCACTTTCTACTTATATATTGGATTTAGCCTATAACGTCACTGTCTAACAGTTCTAGCCTCAGGTTTGAGAGGTATCTTCATCTCCCCTATCTCTCCTGCTATGCCTTTCATCTCTGTAAAGGTTGTTGGGAACAAGTCACTGTACTCATGCAATAACTTTGTTATTGTTTCTACTATTTGCTCATCCCAGTAGTCTCCAATGCTAGCCATTTTGGGATTCTCAACTATCCCAATGTTGAATTTCTTCACCTTGATCGATGCAACAAACACTTCTGATTCCAGAGATGGACCTTCCACCTCTCTTTCTCCTTCAATTTTTGTAATTTGAATGTTGCACGGGTCATCTTCATTTGGTGCTTCTTCTTGCACATGGTAGCATGACAGTAGTTCTTTCCATGTCTATTTATTCTGCTATTGGTATTCTGTTATAAGTTCAACCTCTGGTTCCTTAATAAATATCACCCCTCTGATTTGTTTGAGTGTTGAATCAATGTTGGGGTTCTCATGTTCAAATGAGAAAGTGACTATAAAATTCTACTATAATGCTGTCCATTCTGCAGTGACTCTGCACAGTTCTTGGTCTACATACCAGTTTGCTAGAATTCCTTCCAATGTGTGAATGAAATGATGAGGCCATTTCTCTGGTGGTGTCATTCTCCATAGTGTTCTACACTTCTCCAAGTGTTTTTCTAGTGACCCTCTTCTGTCATATCTCTGCGTCATTCTTCTCTTCTACTTTGCGTCGAATCTGATGCACAACAATCATTTGCATTGATACCAGTCCTTAATTGTTTCCTTATGCACACCCCACCATATTGCAGGTGTTTCCATGAGTGTTATGTCTAAGGATAATAACATCTGATTTTCTAACACCTCATCTTCGCATCTTGTTACGAATTCTTCTAAATCGTTGATGCCATGGAAACCGAGAGGTTCTGTGATTTTTGTACCCACCCATCTTACTACACGGTCTATTCTTGCGCACCTTCTTGTGGACACTTCAAGTAATCTTTGATTCCAATATTCCAACCTTGTATCTGAGTATAAAGCACATGATTTGATGCTTCTCCAATTGAGTACTCCATCTACATTTGGGTTAACATAATATTCTGTGTGTGCGGTGGTTTTGTACAACTCGTTTATCTCTTCTAAATCTAGAAAAGTTGGTGCTACAAACCTTTCTCCTTCTGAAAGGTCTAATGGTGAAACAACTCTGTATTCTCCTAACTCGAATATCATCTTTATTGTCTTTAATTTGATTATGTCATGGTTATCAAGTTCCCAATCTAGTCCAAGAAATGTTGGATAAGGTGTTGTACCATATACTATTTCTATGACTTCAAAGTCTTCCTTAGTGCGCACTCCATCCAAGTCGACTGTGACTCCTTTAAGCCTTCCAATTGGTAGGAATATGTGTTGGTTGCTAGCTTCAACTGAACATGTGAATATCCTAATGTGGGCTCTCCCATACATTTCCATGTCTTCTTGAGTAACACATTTACTTCGGAGCATAAATCCAGTATAATATCCCCCATGTTGAAATCTCCAATGTTGGTATTGAGTCTAAATTCTCTACTTGTCCTCCTCCTTGTATGCAAATGATTAACCATTTTTTGCTCCAGCTTCCCCTCTACCTCTGTGTTACATCTTTCTAACATATTTTGTAATACTTTAACAGATGATGGATCATTTAATAGTTTAACACAGGATTGCTGAAAATCCTTTATGGTACTTACTTGTTCGAAAGGTTGTGCTTCATTAGTGTGATCCAGCGATGAAGGCATCTCATACATTGGTACGTCCTGGGTATGTTGCGTAGTTGATGTAGATGCAATATTTGGCTTCAATAATTATTGTCTGGCTTGCTTGAATGTCTCCTTTTTGTTCTGTGCATCAAACTGCTTCTGTGGTTTGACATTCTTCTTCAGCCATTGGTGTTGTGCTGGATCTTGTCTTACTATGTCAGGTCCTGTTTTAGCTCCTCCACGCGTGACTATGTTGATATTTCTTCCATCCTGTCTAGCTTCTATAGATATCCACTATACATTCTGATTGTTTTGATTCCTCTTCTCCGGGATCTTCCCCAATAGTGTTGGACAATCCTCTTTGTCATGATCTGATGCACGACAATACATACATGTCGCAGGTGGAAGTGGACATTCTCGTGCATAGTGTCTTGGTTGTTGACAGTTATGACATATCGTCGGTCCTCTGCCTCTTCCAAAGCCTTATCTACCTTGTCCTCCACATATGTAGCTAGCTCAATATGCTCACAGTGCATTGTAGTGAGGTACCTGATTATACTATGCGAGATTATATTGTGGCTGCGAGGTATTGTACTGTGACTGCACAATGCTATATTGTTGTTGCGCAATGTTATACTGTTGATGCGCAGTGTTATAAGGGGTTGGTACTTGGTTAAAATGTGGTGAAGATTTCCCTATCATCATTTCTGCCTTCACCCTATAGGTTTCTGATGTTCTTTCCCTCATTAGATCCATTATTCTGCAATCTTTGTCATCATGGCCCACTGACTTGCAAAAGTTGCAGTATGAACTCTTAGGCACTGTTTGGTATTTATACATCATTGGAAAATGATATGGATCATGCCCATGTGTCTTAAAGATATCACACCATAGTCCTCCTATTGGCAAAGGGTTTGGTAGCCTTGTTTCCATGTACTGCGTGAAAGTTGGGCATTCATTCTTGTGGTGTCCTTCTGTCCTACATGTGGTACACCAAACAACTCTTTTGTCCTTACCCCTGTTTTGGTTTAATTGAAATGTTGGATTCTTTAGATCCTCTTTCAACTCCTCTATTGCTGGATCCGTCTTCTAGTATTGGTTCTCTTCCAGTTGTAAGGCTTCCTGAAAAGCTTCTGCCCGAGTTTGAAACTTTTGTCGTTTCAAAGGGTATTTTAGGTGTGGTAACAGTGAATTCACAAGTAGATGTCTATGATGTATATCTTTCATGACATACTTTAGCTTTCCCTTCAATCGTTTGAATCTCTGGTCAATCTCCCAAACATATTCTTCTAGTTTATGTCTAATCTCTATCATCTAATTCATGTACTGATCCTCTGAACTTGGCTTCTGGAATTCATTTTTCAGCAGGTTCTTAATATCTGCAATCGTCCTTGTTGTTCCTAGTGGGATGTTTATAGCCAAGCTCATGTACCAATCTAGTGCATGATCTCTTAGCATAATATCTAGTTGCGCAAGTTTTATATCCTCATCTGTGATATGTTTTTCTTCCCAGATCTTCTCACAGATAAACAAGTGCTTCTCAGGGTCCTCAGATGCCTCTCCTTTAAATTCTGGTAATCTGATGGTGGGATCATGTCCTGCTATCTTGAATGATGAACTACTACCTCCACGCAATGTAGATACTTGACTACTACTTCCTGAACTGACTCCTCCAATTGCTGGTCCTTGACTAGATGTACTTCATGCTGTCTTCCTTCCACACAAATTTGATTGTCTAAATGGTGGTGTTCTTATTGGTGTATTAGTCGCACATGGGTTTATGGGTTCCACATTGACACTAACATGGATGGGAGTTCTTCCTTCAGTTCCTGCACTTGGACCATCTATCTTCCTTTCATATGTTGCACACAGGATTTTCTCAATCTTTTCCACAACACAAATATCCTCTACCTCTTATTCATCATTGGCCAAACCCTCTCTCTCAGCTATGGATCTCTTCTTATTATTCATCTTATATTGGTAGGGTGCTCCACTGTGTGTCTTTCTAGCTGTTTCCATTCTCTTCTTGATCTGATCTTCCTCCATCATGATTGGGTCCATGGATTCCTTCTTGTCCTTCTCCATTTCTCCTTCCATCCTTCCAACTCTAGTCAATGCTTCCCCCCTTCCCCCATGCATGTAGGGAATTTTAGTTGCCTGATGCCGTTGTCATTACTCCTTTGTTATACAGTAAAATCTTGATGGAAGTATACAACGATCTAATATACCTACCTCTGGGTCCCTTAAGGAACTCTTGCTTTGCTGCATTGTAAGACTTCCCAGTATCTACTGCAAATTCTGTAATAAATCCCGAGACAATACTGCCTATCCAGAAATCCACTGCACGCATGAATTTGTTGTCTACTTGTTGTAACTGCTCAATCTCTACAGGGTTCCAATCGATCTGCCTGATACGATTCATGTTGATACTTAGAACACATCACCAAAAGACTTCATCCTCCCTTGAAATTTGGCCTTCTTTACTTCATATTTCCTCTGAAATTCGACTTATATCTCCTTGTTCATTAAAAAAATTGTGTGTGTTTTAAAATGAATGTATAATGATATGTATCTATACCCTTTATGTCACTTCCTTTTAACATTAGGTCTGACATGTAGTTTCTTCTTCAATTTACATTGTCATCTTCAAAAATTCATTTCTACTCAATCGTGAGGATCCACATGACGTGCCACATACCACCAGAAGCGGAATGACTTATACTATCCATCCATGGGTGTTGTATCTGCATGTGTAATTTCCTTCATGTCTATCTACTTCGATCAACTGTGGGGACCAAAATCCAATGGCTAGGGTTGACATCAATGACTACAACCAATGACTAGGGTTGACATCAATGACACCAACCAATATTCCAACAATCTCCCCCTTTTTCATTAATGGCGACACTGATGCTCCCCCTGTCCTCATTCTCCTGGTTTCTCTCGCCCTTTGACATCAATGGCAAAGGGTAGGGCTTCTCCCCCTGAGTTTAATGGAAAAAGTTAACTCTCTTCTTTGGGGCTGGTCCCCCTGAACATATAGCACTTAATAACACTTCATTTTTATGGTCTCTTTCTTCCTTGGAGTTTTTTCGTGGATCTAGGACGTATATGTTACTTGGTATTCTTGTTGCAGTTGCAACCAATATTCCCAAACCTTCTTTTATTTTTCATCTTTGTGAGTCAAACATGAGAGTATATCCTTGATCACACATTTTACTAACACTGAGTATATTATGCTTCAAATCTTCAACCAATAGGACATTCTTTGCTTTTACATTTTTTCTTCCAAGATCTATTACACCTTTTCCAAGTATTTTGGCAAATGAGTCATCTCCAAATGCAACATTGCCACCCTTTCTCTTCAAGCTGATGAATTTGTCTTGATCTCTGGTCATGTGTGAAGAACATCCACTGTCTATGTACCATTCATCTTCTTCTTTACATTCTTCAACGGTCAATGCTATTTGACAATCTTCATTGTTTGGAATCTCTTTCCTTCTCCATACTATGGTTGGCATATGGACATTTGGCATAGGAGCATCTTCATTCATATATCTTCAATCTCGTGCTTTGTGACCAAGATAATCACATTTGTAGCATACAATATTTTTGTCCATCAATGGGGAAAATGAATTATAACTTCTGTTGACAAATCCACGATTGTTTCCATATCTTCTATTTACACCATTCATGTTTCTTGCATAGTTGTTCCTTTCATTAATTCTGCAATTAATTGCCTTATGTCCAAATTTTTTGCAAGTATAAGAATGACCACAAAAGAAATTTTGATACTTGGGACTAAGTGACCTTCTTTGTGATGTAGTCCATATGGGTTCATGATATACTCTTTTGTAGTTTCCTTCATACTGATTGAAGCTTCTTTGATTCCTAAAGGTAGGAGCTCTTCTTGGATATTCATATCTTTTTTAATCATTCCTTCTTTCTGTTATCCTGGTCCACTTCTCATCAACTGTTTGTGTAGAGATTTCTTCAACCTTCTTTTTGGTATTTGCATCTTCTTTGTATGAGGTTTCACCCATGCATCCAAGATATGTTAAGTCTTTTGGCACTTGACAATTTCTTAAGTTCTTCCTCAATGAGACAACTTCTTGTTCAAGTTTCTCACAATCTTCTTCTTTCTTCATCATTTTGACATTCCTTACTTCTCCTATTCTTCTTGCTTCTTTGAGTAGAATTTTCAAGGAAATGGTTTCTTCTCTTAGTTTCTCAAAGTCTTCTAATTGTTTCTTCAAGCTTTCAATTGTGTTTTCACAACTACCCAATTCACTTCTTATCTTTCTATGCATGTTTTTGAGCTTGCTATTTTCAATCTCAACATGCTTCAATTTTTTAAGATTCTCATCTTCTTGTTGAACCATTTCTGCTTCACGATTTTCTTCTTCTTCATTGGACTTTTCTTCTTTAGTATTGTCTCTTTCAATCCTTGGATAAGGACATTCAAATTCAACATGTCCTAATCCTTCACAATTAAAGCAAAAGAACTCACCTCTATTTGCTTCTTTGAAATCTAAGATGTTGTAATTTTCTTCAACTTCTTCTTCTGCTTCTTCCCTTGCATAAAGGTCTTGTAGTTTGTCCCGAAGATATTTTGCTGATGCACATGATCCCACCTTGGATTTCACTGAATCTGTCAATCCATCTAGGATGGTATCTATTTCCAATTTGTTGTTCCTTCTTGCTTCCTTCTGAGCTATAGTCTTTGGTTTCTTCAAAGCATTGCATCCTGCAACAACTAAGAACCAAACATTTTCCCCAAGAGATTTCAAGTAAGTTTCCATTCTATTACTCCAGCATTCAAAATTGCTTCCATCAAATGGTGGAATCCCATTTGGAATGTTGTCTTCTATTTCTACTTAGGATCTTCCTTCCCATGGTTAAACTGTACTGAAGGTAACTCGCTCTGATACCATTTGTTGATACTTAGAACATATCACCAAAAGACTTCATCCTCCCTTGAAATTCGACCTTATTTACTTCATATTTCCTCTGAAATTCGACTTATATCTCCTTGTTTATTAACAAACTTGTGTGTGTTTTAAAATGAATGTATAATGATATGTATTTATACCCGTTATGTCACATCCTTTTAACATTAGGGCCGACATGTAGTTTCTTCTTCAATTCACATTGTCATCTTCAAAAATTCATTTCTCCTCAATCGTGAGGATCCACGTGATGTGCCACATACCACCAGAAGTGGCATGACTTATACTGTCCATCCATGGGTGTTGTATATGCATGTGTAATTTCCTTCATGACTAACTACTTCGATCAACTGTGGGGTCCAAAATCCAATGGCTAGGGTTGACATCAATGACTACAATCAATGACTAGGGTTGACATCAATGACAACAACCAATATTCCAACAATTCGTAGGATGATTATCTTTCAGCCTCAACAACCACTCCTGCAATACATGCAGGAAATTGCAGAAAAACACATCATGCAGGTAGCTAAACATGTACTTGTCTAGATATTTGCATTGTGTTAACTTCAAGTTTTTGTTATCTTTCTAGACAAAGTAAAACTCCTTTGTTTTCAACCAGCTTTCGATCTCCACCTTCGTTGGGTTCCATCGTCTAAACATCCCCCTCTATTCTGTCATTTTCTATGCGATTCTTTCACGGATCCCTGTCACTCAATCCCATGCAATTTTAGCCGACAACTGAACCATTTGTTGGTTACTTCACTCTTTCTACCATTCTTGGGATGACCCAGGTTCAAATCTACTATGGTTTCCAACAAAACCCTCTAAAACTTTCGCTCCCCATGGAAAACTAGAAGGAAGCACAATACACAGGGTACACTACGCAGTCTCACCCAAAATAACTCTATGGGTGGCTACGATGCTCAAGTGCTTGCAGTCTGGGAATGAGTGGGGATATGGAATTGAATCTTGTGATCTTTAATTATTTACTATAACATCCATCTGTACTAAGTACTCTGTCATCCTTATTCATGCATGTAAAACAATCAGATCTAGCTACTTCATCAAACATTCATCTAAAATCTAATCATTAACAACAAAGATATATCAATTAATCATTCACATAACACATAAGCTACCGTGGTTCACCCCCTACTGGGCTATGTCCACAAGGATCTGGCTACTGGGCTCTTTTATTATGGTTCTGCCATTCATAGCACTGCGCGTATTACAATTCTCCCTCAGTGGGATCAAGATCTTTAATGAGGTGGACTAGATCACACCAAGCTCCCTAGCCTATGATCTAACCCTCAAGATCTACCTTCTTTGCTTTCTTCAACTCAACAGCTTACAAAACAACCTCATATTTTACATTCATTCTTACATTCTGGAATTACAATCACACTGAACCCTATCCAACTCTTCGAACCAACCTCGACCTAGACCTCCTAGGTACCTCTTTATACTTATCTTTGGCTTACCAACCATTACATCCTCTTACTAGCATGGCTCGGTCTTCTTGCATGCATGCCTCACATGATTTCCTCCTTTGCATGTGATTTCCTCTACTTGTGTTGCTTTTCTTGCCAACTGTATTTTCCTTATTTGCGCTTTATTCTCCAAAATTATCCTTTTCCCAAAAATGGGCATGCGACCAACAACTAGTGTGCTCCACTTGATCACAACTCTAACACAAGAGTGATAGGCATAATGAGCTATGATCAAGATGATGATGGACTCTCTCCTTCCACTATATATATGTGAGGAAAGGGAGGCCAACAATAAAATGTGGGCTCAAGCCCTTACAAGCAACCTACAACAAACACTTGTAGGCCTACACAAGTGAAGCACTCCACTCCAAGGGTACATATGCTAGGCCACAAGGTGATGTTGTACATAATAAGGGCTCCAAGATGAAGTAGCTACACAAGGTGTGTCCATACACCTTTGTCACAAGCCCACATAGACTCCATTACTCCTCCTAAGCCATGTACTCCGCTAACTCCACTCCCCTTTATGAACACTATCACAAAGCAGGAATCCCTGAGCCAACTCCAAGCCTCCATATAAGAATCCAATCCACCCCATGTTTTCTAGGGCCTGATGTCCTCCTCTAAGATGCATAACAATCCTCCTCCTAAGTAGGGAATTCTCCAAGAAAGCAAACATCTCAATGCAACCATCATGAAGGACATCCCCCAAGTTGTCAAGAGAACTCCAATGCCCTAGGGAAGAATGCCAAGCAAGCACCCAATTGAGCTCAAGAAACCACTGAGTAAGATATCTCCAATGTGAAAATCCATCACAAATCATATCCCACGTGCTAATCCATCACATACCATCTAGGGGTTGAATACACACCATGTACCCCAAATCTCATGCAGCATCCCCAAACATGGTGTAAACACTTTCGGAGTAACCCAAAAGCTAACAAAGGTCGATAAAAACTTTGAATCAATTCCCACAACGCAAAGAACAACAATTTCGATAATGAATTAGTGGAGGGCGCTCTATGGCACAAAGGTTGATGAAAACTTTGAATCAATTCACACACGTGAAGGTTGACAAATACCCCCTTCCCCAACTTAAATAATGGTCGACCTCAGGCCTTTGTATTAAGAGGCTAGTGAATTAGATATCGACATATGCTAGGGAATTAGAGTTTGGTAGAGGTTGGGTAATTATTGTAGCATTGTAAATATTGACTTTATAACCAACAAAGGTATTTCAATAGTATAAATATGAGAAGTATAGAGATATACCTAAGTTACATGTGTTGTCGAGTTGCATGGCTTGGTGTTACTTGTTTGAATCCAAATTTTGTTTTTTCTTTTGCTTGTAGTGAAGAACTCACCAACAACTAATTTTCAAGTTCTCACTATTTTGTAGTGCCTCCATAGAAGTTTTAGCTAAAGGAATTTAATTATCAAAGGGGATTGCCAACAAGATAGGTTTCAAGCTTTCCTTTGTCTCATGATGCCCTTGCAGGTTTTCATCATAAGAATTATTGTTATATTATTATTATTATTTTTTTTAATCTTTTTTAGAAAGGATGGAAAGTATTACTTTGAATTGAGAGCAGGGGTGCCCTCAATCAGATTCAATATTTTTTTTCAGAGTGGAAATAAAATCCTCCTTGATTGATGTAATTTTGTACATTTTCAATATGCACATGTTAATAAGAAGCGATGTCTTGTTTTTGTCAATTGCTAATATTCTAACATAGCAATTGTTGAATATTTGATCAATTTTATATGGCCCTAGCCAACTGGTTCTAAGCTCCCCCTTGAACCTTGAATATGTTGCCATAAAGTAGTAGTCAATCCCTAGTTTGAAATTGCTTGACCCTGATGAATATATCGTGCCATCAATTCCGTTGACGTTAGACCATTTATGTGTGAAATAGATCTTGTTGTCAAATCTCATTTAAAACATTGAGATGTTGAACTCTTTCTTTATGTGTTGTACATATATTAAGTCCTAGCTCTAATGTTGTTGTGAGGGTTATTATTTCAAATTCAATGGGAAACAAGACAAATTTTCCATACACCAACTCATAAGGTGTGAAACCAATTGTTGTCTTCCATGTTGTATTGTATGCCCAAGTTTCCTCTGCCAATATATTTTCCCAGACCTTCATATGGATCTAAACTATCTTGGTCAAGATATTTTCAAGCTCTTTGTTAGTGACTTCAGCTTGTCCATTTGCTTGTGGGTGATAGGAAGTGGACTTCCTATGATTGATGTTGTATTGTTGTGTCAATTCTTGAATTAGCTAGGATGTAAATTGAGGGCCTTGGTCCATTACTACTTCTCTAAGGACACTAAACCTAGTGAAGATGTTTCCATACACGAAATCAACAACTTTGTCTTCCTTGGAATTTGTTAGTGCTTTGACTTCTACCCATTTGGTAAGGTAGTATGTACAGATAATGATGTAGTGCTTTTGATTTGATGGATAATTGTTGAATGGTTCTATGAAATTTGGGGTTATAGAGGCATGTCATTAGCCTGTGTGAGTTTTCCCATTCTTTAGCACTCATAACACTTGCTAACATATTCTTTGGCATCCTTGTGGAGGGTTTTCCAATAGTATATTGCATATAAAACTTTGAGAGTTGTTCCTTTGGCCACAAAATTTCCTCCATTAGGTTGATCATGACATGCATGAATCACATCATAGATCTCATCTTCTCATAGTGTTATGAACTAATGCCTTGAGAATGATAAAAAATCAATGAGTAACAATGCACTTCGAGGGGAAAACCTCCTTTTACAATATATTGAATGTACAACATGAGATATGATGATCGTAAGACTAGGTCTCCTTGTTATATATATAGGAGACAAGGGTACAATTATAATGAAAGGGTGCAATGAAGGGTTCTAGCCTACATACAAATATAACACTAGAAATGTAATAATTCAATAAGTGGCTTAATAATGTGTTTTAAACATAATATGAGGCTTTGTCTAGGGATTAACATGCCCCTCCTCTTCAAACAATTGTTGTCCTCAACACTTGAATAACCATGGGTGGTTCTACAAGAAGAACTCATCTTCCCAGGTCGCCTCTTCCACGGGTAGGTTCTTCCATTTGACGAGGTACTCTGTAATTGTTCGATTTCTCAACTACTTAATCCTAGTTTCAAGGATAGTTTATGGTTCTAGTATGATTTTCCCTTCTTCATTAATATTTGGTAAAACAATTTGGATTGGTATCTTATTTCAGATGACCTTTTTTAATAAGAAAGAACCATGGAATACTAGATGTACACGTGAAGATGGAGACAAATCCGATTTGTAAGCCATACTTCCAATCCTTTGTAAAACCTTATAGGGGCCATAACATTTGGGTGCTAATTTATTGTTCTTCTTTTGTTGCTTGAGAGACATCTTTTTGTATGGTTGTAGACTTAGAAATATCCAATCCCCCACTTCAAATTCCCTTTCACTACGATGTTGATTTGCTTGTTGTTTCATCCTATTTTATTCCATAACCAGGTTGTCCTTAAATAGTTTGAGAACCTCTTGTTGGTTCCCTATTTTATCCTCCACTGCTTGAACCTTTGTATTATGTTTCAAGGGTGATGTAATGGATGGAGCATGGTATTCATAAAGTGATAGAAATGGGGACATTTTTTATGAAGTATGGAACGATATGTTGTACCACAATTCCACCAAGGGAAACCACTTGACCCATTGTGTATGTTTATCAGATGCAAAGCAACAAACATACCCTTGTAGACATTTATTCACTATTTCAGTTTTCCCATTGGATTGAGGATGTAAGATGAGATGTGAGCCAATTGAGTACCTAGAAAAGAAAATAATTCAGTCCAAATATTTCCAATGAAAATTAGATCTCTGTCACTTACAATAATATTTGGGACACCATGTAGAATTTTGAATGGTTTCCATGAATGTTGTGATTACTGTACATGATTTAAAAGGATGAGAAAGAGAGTAGAAATGGGAATAATTTGTCAGTTTATCCACTACCACCATGATGAAAGTATTTCCTTTGGATTTGGGTAAACTTGTAATAAAATCCATTAAAACTTCTTCCCAACATTGACTTGGTATAGCTAATGGTTGTAGGAGACCTGGCGTCTTGATTTTATCTCCCTTATTCCATTGATAGATCAAACATTCAGACACAAAATTTTGAACAATAGTTTTAAGACCTTCCAAGAAAAAATCCTTTTTGATCCTATGGTATGTTTTCAAGAATCTTGAATGTCGTCATATAGGAGAAGTGCAAAATTCCATAAGGACCTTCTATTTTAGTTGGGAATTCTTACATAAATATAGGCGATCACGATACCATAGAAAATCATTCTTCCATAAAAAAATTATCTAATGAATTGGGGTCCTCTTATAGTTGTTGAATGATCTTGCATACCTCTTGATATTGCTTCCATTCTATCATTGCTTCTTCCACCTAATCAGATTGCAGAATAGAAATAACACATAGTCAACCTTACGTTTCTTCTTATTTCCTTGAAAGGGCATCTGCCAAAAAATTAAGTTTTCCTTTTTTATAGATACTTTCAAAGTCATAACCTAGCATCTTTGTGACCCATTTCTGTTGATCTTCTGAAGATAATTGTTGCTCCAAGAAGTACTTCAAACTATCATGATCTATTTTTACTTTGAAGTGTCTTCCTATTAGCTAAGGGTGCCATTTCTGAGCTGCATGTAGTATGGCCAACATTTATTTTTCATAAATCGATTTGAGTAATTTTTTTCCTTTAAGTTGGCCCCTTTAAAAGGTAAAGGGCCTTCCTTCTTGCATTAAAACTGCACCAATTCCATGGCTTGAGGCATCACATTCCATAATAAATGTTTTTTTAAAGTCAAGTGTGGCCAGGATAGGAGTTGTACACATAGCCTCCTTAAGTTTTTCAAAATATTTGGTTGTTTCTTTAGTCCAAGAAAATGCTTCCTTATGTAATAATGTTGTTAGAGGTGCTGCTATTTGTCCATAGTTCTTGAAAATTTTGTGGTAATATCCTGTTAATCCTAAGAATCCTCTAAGCTTCTTCAAGGTTTTAGGAATTGGCCATTCCCCCTTAGCCTTAATTTTGGTAGGGTCCACTTTTACACCTTCATGAGATATAATATGACCCAGATATTCCACTTCTTGAATCCCAAAGGAATACTTGGAAGGATTTTCATAACGTTTTTTCTCTTCTAATAGTTGTAATACTCTATCAACATGTTGTACATGCTCTTCCCAAGATTTGTTATAGATTAGTATGCCATCGAAAAATACTAACACAAATTTTCTAAGGAAGGGATTGAAAATAGAATTCATCAAGCTTTGAAATGTTGAAGGTGCATTAGTAAGTCCAAATGACATAAAAAAAAACTCATAATGACCTTCATGTTGGGCCATTGATTTGACACCTTTTTCACCGTTAAAATTACTTCTTTTCTGATCATTTCACCCTTTCCTTCCATCCATCCATTGCAATTTTTATCTTATTTACTCATGAATGCACCAATACAAATTTCCAAGCATTAAGTTGTTAATTTTCATTAATTTCCTTGTTTTAAATGAATTAATTAGAATTATTCTTTGGTTTTACTGATGACTGTTTCTCAAGAAATTCCAGTAATCATGTATACAATTTACGTAGCAATTTCCACGACTGACATATTTACCCAGATTTAGAAGAGATTCCACAATATGGGTTTTGTTGACAAATACATCAATATGGTTTCATGTTGCTTGGATCATGCCTAGGTTGAAATTATGCAGTTCTAGCTCGTGGTCAAATATCTGGTCCAAATTAGCAATGATTTCCAGGTAGTGATATTTAGACACGAATTCTAGAATGATAAAGGTGAATCTTGAAAATCGAGGACATGGGTTTTGCGCAAAATGATCCCAATTAGGAGAGTTGCAAGAGGATTTCTTAAAAAGTGAAATATCTAGGAGATATGGGTGATTTTCTAAAACATATTTTCCAGATCTATTGTTTCAACTGGTTTGAGGATCCGTGGGTTTTGGATCTCCAAGATCCCATTTGTAATATATAAATATCAGTCCTGAGAACCTTTAGAACAACACTGGAGATGATATTGAATTTTTGAACTTCTATATCATTGATATGAGATTAATACAAAATTTATGGTTACTTTCAATTGCATGAGTCATGTGTTTTAGTTTTGTAAGTTTAGTCTTACAATTTTTCTCTAGCAGCATTCACCTAGCCAGGAAGGCCCTTCGAGGAGGGGTGCATTGCTTCTTTTTTTGTTGGTATTGTTTAATTTATTAATTGTGTGGATTTCATTTCATGTTCTTTCATTTCCCACAATTTATTTATTTTTGTTTACAACACACATGAATACTAATACACATAAATTATTAATTGAACACATATATATTTTTTTTACTTCAGTTACAAAAACCTTCGTTAAGCAAAATGATTAAAAGCAGGTAATTGCCTTGTAGCTGAAAATCCAATAGGTTAATGATTTCAAGTGTTTAGAATCATTGATGTGATTTTCATTAAATCCATTTCTTCAAATTTACATATGCTCTGTTTTTTGTAGCTAAACAAAAACTTTGTTTTCTGTAGCTAAGTAAAAACTTTGTTTCTGCAGCTGAATAGTAATAGTTTTGATTTTGCATAGTAATCATTTAGAGATAGATTAGAATCTAAGACCTGCATATATTTTGCATGCACTTCATCAGTTTAAGAACCCCAGGTAGATGATTTAATGTAGCATAGTTCACCTAATTGAACTGACTAGCACGTCACGTGTTCTAAAATATGTTTTGGGAATTTCTTCTTGCCTCATTCTGATTTGATGATATCTCGAACAAAGATCCAACTTAGTAAATATTTTTTTCTCCATGCAATTCATCTAATAATTCATCAATGACAGGAATAAGAAACTTATCTTTGATGGTCATTTTGTTGAGTTGTATATAATCTGGACACATTCTCCATGAGCCATCCCTTTTTGTAACCATCACCATCACCGTTGGTGAAGAGAAATAACCTTGGTTAGGTTGAATGATGCCAACCTTTAACATTTCTTGGATCACACATTGAATCTCACTCTTATGTGAAAATGGATGTAAGGCCTAATGTTAGGTGGTACACTTCCGAGTTACAAATGAATAGCATGAACATAATATCGAGCTAGTGAAAGACCCTTAGGCATCTCTCCAAACACCTTGGAATGGTTGTTGATAACCATTTGGAGATCCATTGGAGAAGAGGATTAAGATGTTTGAACATCTAGTGAGCACAATTGTGCAATTAAACCACATTGTCTCTTTTTGAGCAAACTTTTCATTCTATTAGATATTATCACTTTAGAGGGTTTCCCTTCGATACCTCTAAGCTCAATTTCCTTGCCTTCTAAGGAAAATCTCATAAAAAGATATTGAAAAAGAAGGGTCACTATTCCCAATGATTGCAACCATTAGACTCCTAATACAACATCAACACGACCCATTTGGATGGAAATCATGGGACTATCCAATAAATACTCCCCGATATTGAGCTTAATACTATATCACTTCCCAAAATAATTTATGGTACATCCATATACAATCATTACTTGAAACTATGGTGCTAGATATACGAAGCAATTGAGATCTTTTGCTAATTTACAATTAATGAAATTATGGGTACTACCAAAATCAATAAACAATGATGCCTTTTTCCTTTTTATGTATCCTTGTATCTTGAGATTTTGTGGAGTATTGATGTCAGCTAATGCATGACAATATATTGTTGGAGTAGTCTCTTCTAGATCTAGATCTTGTGATGGTTCCAATTCTTTATCTTATTCATATTCAAAGACTATGTAGAATAATTTCTTCTCACCCCATTTATGCCCTTTACTGTACTTACTGTCACAATTGAAACATAGTCCCTTTGCTCTTCTTTCATCCATTTGTTGAGGTGTCAACCTTGACAGTTTAGGAGAGGTGACATTGTGATCTCTATAGTTGTCAGTGGCCACCCTTCT
This sequence comes from Picea engelmannii, assembly GCA_009831015.1. NCBI lineage: Eukaryota > Viridiplantae > Streptophyta > Pinopsida > Pinales > Pinaceae > Picea > Picea engelmannii. Next base: position 158,043 of record ML796388.1, read on the forward strand.
AGTAGCAATATTTTTGTTTTCCACTTTCCTTTCCATATTGAAAGCTTGCTCTAGGGATTTATGTTCGAAGAGACACACCTCTTGTTGAATGTTCTCCTTTAAAGTACCCATAAAGAGATCTAAGAAAATATCCTCAGGAACGTTCTTGACTGTGAGACTGAACTTTTGGAATTGACCCTGAGCCGAATATTTATCAATTTACTAAATAATGTATTGCTCTTATTATCCCCATAATGTGATATCAATTCCTTCATAAAAATGGACTGAGAGATAATATGATTATTTTTTCTTTCACAAATCCATTGATGCCAAAAGAATTGATCATTTTCTAAATACAAGGATGCATTAGGTACCTTTTGTAATCTTGGCTTTTGTTGTAGATCAAAGAATTTCTCCATTTGGAATATCCATGTTATAGGATCTTTACCATCATACTTCCTCATGTTGATCTTTGGAATGAAGTAGTTCCTTGGTGCCGATTTGAAGCCTTGATGATGTGGATCTTGGAGTAATGAATAATCATGATTATGGGACTCAATATTGATTTCCTCTACATAGTCATGATTGCCTTGCGTTTTGTTATCTCATATAGGGAGTCTCTCATCTAGAGCATGTAAGATCATGGAAGACATGGAATTTTTCAATTCTAAAGTATTATTTTCCATATGCTCCCGATTTTCATCCATCTTCCTCTTCATATGCTCCCAATTTTCAATTTTTTCCATCTTCTTTTCCATATCTTGAATTTTTCTTTGTGGGTTTACCAACTCATCACTTGTTATTGACCTAACACTCAAATCATTAAGTTTGTCGTCCAATTTAGATAGCTTATTATGTATCTCCTCATTTTCTTCATGAGTTATAGAAGAGATTTTTGGAGGTCTATTTGGTGAAGTAAATTTTAGAGGATTCTTTGTAGTCATGTGAGAAAATAATAATTCTCCTCTTTTTCCTCTTTATCACAAATTTTGAATAACCAAAAATAGATTTTCCAATCAAACGTTATGCCAATTGTAAGTTACTTACCTTTCAAACCCTTAATTAGGAGTATGATTGGATGGTTGGACTTTGTCTTGATATATTTCTGAACTTTAAAGCCTTCTAAGTCTGAAATTTCGGCATGTAGTAATTTGATATGACTTATTAAACTCTTGAAAATTTCACAGTTTGAAGCTTCACTAATAAAAATTTATAGCAAAAATACCAAAATGTCTTGTTTAAGACTAATTTCAGTATTAGTAAACAACCTCAACTTCCACGAGATATATCGCACAAATCACAATGATTCAAAATTTTAAAAAATTGTCACATGTAAACCACTATGTCTACTTAGAATTTTGAAAACTTTAGAGTCATAAACTTCACAAAAAAAATTTACAGTGAAAATGCCAAGCCGACTCTTTTAAAACTGATGTTAGGATTAGTCACAATCCTTGTCTTACATGGATTATATATCCAAAAATATAGAAAACCATAATATGCAATTTGTACCACCTGTACTAGGAGATGTATCCTCAGTCTCCACAAAATTTCACTATCTGAAACCTTCTAGAAAGAAAATTATAGCGAAAATCTCAAGATGGCTTGTTTAAAACTGAATTTGGGATGAGTCAAAAAACATATATTACATAGGATATATCTATGAAAGTATAATGACCCAAAAGATGAAATTTTTACCCCAGGTATCTTGATATGTCTTCTAAGTAACCTCAAAATTTCCCTATCTGAATCGACCCAGAAAAAAATTATAGTGAAAATTCTAAGATGACTTGCTTGGTGAAGAAAAACCCTAGGATCGATGCTCTGAAACCAAATGTTATGAACCGATGCCTCGAGAATGATAAAAAATCAATGAGTAACAATCCAGTTTGAGGGGGAAACCTCCTTTTATAATATATTGAATGTACAAAATGAGATATGATGATCCTAAGACTAGGTCTCCTTGGTATATATATAGGAGACAAATGGTACAATTATAATGAAAGGGTGCAATGAAGGGTTCTAGCCTACATACAAATATAACACTAGAAATATGATATTTCAATAAGGGGCTTAATAAGGGGTTTTATACATAACATGAGGCTTTGTCTAGGGATTAACATATAGATAGTGATTGCGAACGTGATCAAGTTCCATTTTGTATAGATACCATTAAATCCATTTGTATGGATCACTTTTTCTTATGATCCCACACTATTTTCTATGGGAGAAATACTATGAAAACTTTCCATAAATGAGGTATTTTATAATGTTAGCAAACCATGGGGTTTGCAAGGATACTACAAACAATTGTTCATCAGGGAAAGTGTCATCCACTAAGCCTTCTTCTAGATTGTTCTCTAATAAAGAGAATAAAGCCACAACAACATTCTCTCTACTAGGCTTATCAATTATGGTGAGATCAAACTTTTTGTGACAATAGTAACCTTCTAATTATTATGCCACTAAATAACATGTTTGTTCATGACATATCTAATTGCAACATGGTCTATGTGAACAAATATTGGTCATCCTGTTATGTAGTGTCAATTTTTTTTAATATCATAAACTACAACAAGAAAATTCTTTTCATTTCCTATATAGTTTAATTATTCTCCAACGAGGTTTTTGTTGAAGAAATAAATATCATACCTTTCAACAGCGTCATGTTGTCCTTAAAAACTTCTAAGGTTTTTTTTTTTGAAGCCTCAATATGGATGTCAAAAGGAAGGTTCCAATTTGCCTTTTGAGTATAGGACCTAAGATGAGATTCTTTTCCTAAGTGTCAAAGTCTAGTTGGAATTTTATAGTCCATAGGAATTCAACGTCTTTCATGAGAAGGACATACATTGGGGTAGTTATATTGTTGAAATCAAGGATGAACTTTCTATAGTAGCCAACATGTCCAAGAAAACTTCGGACATCAACCTATTTTGTAGGAGTGGGTAGGTCTTGAATGACTAAGCTTTTGGCATAGTCAAACTTGATACCTATAGCTAAAACATGGTGTCCTCACACTATACCTTCATTCATCAACATGAAGCACTTTTCATGGATGGGGGATAGATTCATATCCTTTCATCTCTATAGCACTCTTTCTAAATTGGTTGAGGCTTCCTCATAAGTGTTTCTATAGAATGTGAAATCATCCATGTATATTTCTACACATGTGTGTACTGGGTCTGAGAATATGTTGAGGACAACTCCTTGAAATGTGGCAAGGGCATTGCATAAACCAAAAGGTAGAATCCTATATGCAAAGGCACCCTATGGACATGTAAAGGTAGTTTTATCTTGATCCTTAAGGGAAATATATATTTGGTTGTAACAACTGAAATCATCAAGGAAGGAGACGTAATTCTTCCCCAATATTGAGTCCAATACTCCATCAATGAATGATAAAGGAAAGTGGTCCTTATGGCTTGCCTTATTGAGTTCTTAGTAGTCCAAACACACTCATCATTTCCCTCCAATTTAGATAAAAATTTTGAGGTAAAAAATGGGCCTCAAAACAAAAAATGTGCTATTAGTATCAACTTTAAAGAACCAAAAGGATTCAAGATGATGATGTCAACCATAAGGGTAAATATTTTTAGAGAGAAAGAAAGAAAACTACTTTTTTTTAATCATATTTTTTTACTTATCTCCTTATAGGTTTGCTCAAATTTCAAGTGTAGGTACTCCTTGGACGTGGAATCAAATTCCGCATCCAAGGAGTACCCACTTTGCATACTTTTGATATACCCACATTGATATAAACTAAAAATACATCAAAACAACTTGTTTATTTCTACATCTTTTTGTGTATTTCCAATTCATATCACTTTGGGTGTATCAAAAGTATTCCTATTGTGCACTCATTGCATGCATAATTTAATTCCACATCCAACGATTAACTACATTTGAAATTTGAGTAAATCTATAAGGAGATACATTGAAAATACAATTAAAAAGTAGTTTTCTTTCTTTCCCTTTGAAATTCATAGCTCTTATTTTATTATTTTAACTATTATTTTATTATTTTCCTTAGGAGGCCCATTTTAGACCTCAAAATTTCTCTGACGTGGAACTATAACCGGTGGGGAGATCCATTGGCTATCTGAAATAGGGTAAATGAAATCAACATCTAAGAGTTTCTATAGCTCTATTTTGACAATGTCCTTAAGGGCTAGATTCGTTTGGCATTGAGGCCACCAATTTATATGGGTGTTGTCATTGATGTAGATATGATGTCTACAAATGCTCTGGTCAGTTCCCATCATATATTGGTATCCCATGCAAAGGCACTGTGACATTTCTATAGCAAATTCATCAGCCTTTTCTGCTAGGGAGGACCTAGCTGGCTATTAATATTCAAAGCTTTACCATGAAAGACCTATACTAAAATGGCTAGTGAGTTGGATAGTTTGGTAGTGGGGATATTAATCAAGCATATCATACTAGTAAATTTGGATTTCATTGGGTCCTCATAAGTGTTTTTTCCATCATCGGATTCATCATTTAATTATCTAATTTGGAACTCTGGAGGATAAAGGTTTGCATGAAGTTTGATATTTTAATGTCCTCATCCAATATTTTCAAGGTTAGGAAATGGAAATAATAGATTTGGAAAGATATTCAAAAAATATATCCATATCCCTTTCTTCATCTTCAACCCAAAATGGTTTTGCAACCTCTAGGAATGGTTTGGATAGGGGGTACAAGGTGAGATTTTTTCAGGATTGACCATTAGAAATGATCACATCACATGTTCTAAAACCAATATAAGATTCGACTATTGCTAGCAAAGGTCTTCCAAGAATCAAAGGATAGCCGCTTACTACAGATTTTGTTTGCAAGACCATAGAGTTCATTGGGTACTCTTAGGAGTATTTTGAGATGACAATGTCTTCTAATATTTCTTCTAGCTTGATAGTAGATCTATCCACCATTTGGAGGATGTGGGGGTCTATCTTAAGAATCTTTGAAGTTCTAGTTTCTCCAAGGTATCCTTAGTCATAGAATTTATGGCTACTCCTAAGTCAATCAAGATGTTCATTTTCAATTTATTAGCAATATAAATGCTCACTATAGGGGTACATAGATCAAAATATTTAGGAGTAAGTACTTTCAACATGAGATCAACAAAATGACCTATGATATGGATAGTTTATGGATCTTTCCTTTTTATTCTTGGTTTCTTTAGGCAAAGTTCCTTTACATCCTTGTGATAAATGGAAACATTCTTGATGTCTTGAATCATGGGGATTTTAATGCATAGGTTCTTCAGTTCTACCAAAAATCCAAACTCTAGTTGGGAAATCATATTGGGCTAGTTTAACCTTTCTAGAAAAGGGCTATATTTTGGTCATTCCTTTTCATGTTGAGGAGTGAATTTCTGCACTTGAATTTTAGGGTTGTGTAGTTGTTCTTCATTAGTAAGTTTGGTGATGATTGGTGGTAAAGGGATTGCTACTAACTTCACTTAATTGTTGGGTATGTGTTATATTATTTGCACAACTAGAACTAGTGTCTACATTGCACCGGACGCACAAGGGGTTAAGAGGTGGGGTCGTTAGGCCCTCGCTCGGGGGGTTGTAGGGGTTCTGGAAAAATGCCCCTGAATTTTGTTTTTCCTCGTTTTTTGTGTCCATTTTTGGGTGGTCCTCAATTTTCATGTCCATTTATGGGTGATTTTTCGGCACATGGTTTTTGGCTGATGGTTTTCTATTTCTAGTTAAGGAATTAGGGTTGTTCACTAATCCAGGTCATTGGATTAGGGTTTTGGATGCCACTGGATCCTATATGTATATTGTATTGTAAACAATGTATGTTATGTGAATGCATATAGAATATGTTGGTTTTCCCGGTTCGGGTTTCCAGGGGAAAAATCTTTGTGTAATGTGGGTATTTTCCATTGTATCTTTTCTGTTCTTTTATTGAAAATTTGTTTGTAGTAAAATATTATACAACGTTAAAATCTACATGTGGTATCAGAGTGATTATTGGCTTCAGGGGGACTCCTTTGTGGTCAGGGGTTTAGCTCTGGACTGTGATTATCCTTATTACAATGGGAGATTTGTGGTATTGATTCTTTAGGTGAAGAGAAATGTCGAGCAATTCAAAAATAGAGGTCGAGAAATTTAATGGGAAAAGTTTTGAGTTGTGGAAGCTCAAGATGGAAGATCTGTTGGTAGACAGAGATCAGTGGGTCATAGTGGATCTAGGTACTGCACCTACAAGAATGTCAAGAGATGACTTGAAAAAGTTGGATCGAAATGTGAAGAGCACAATCTGATTGTGTCTCTCAGATTCAATATTACTCAATGTGTTAGGGGAAGTTACAACCAAGGAGTTATGTGATACGTTGTGGAACTTGTATCAGTCTAAGTCCCTAGTAAATAAACTGTTCCTGCAAAAAAAATTGTATAACCCGAGGATGAGAGATTAAGACTTGGTGAAAGAGAATATAAACACCTTCAACACTGTGGTAAGTCAGTTGTTATCTGTTGAGATTAAAATTTCAGATGAAGATAAGTGTATCAATTTACTATGCTCTTTACCAGACTTGTGGGATAGTCTGGTTGTGGCCATAGGTAGTAATACAACTACCTTGAGTTTTGATGATGTGGTCTCATCCTTGTTATTGGAGGAGATGATATGGAAGAGAATGGATGAGAGATGAAGACTTGGTGACAGAGAATCTAAACACCTTCAACACTGTGGTAAGTCAGTTGTTATTTGTTGAGATTAACATTTTAGATGAAGATAAGTGTATCAATTTACTATGCTCTTTGCCAGACTTATGGGATAGTCTGGTTGTGGCCATAGGTAGTAATACAACTACCTTGAGTTTCGATGATGTGGTCTCATCCTTATTATTGGAGCAGATGAGATGGAAGAGCATGGAAGGATAGAGTTCATATGCATTATTTGAAAGAGGACACTCCCAGGATAGAAATAGATCTAATTCCTCAAGTGGGAGATCTAAGTCTAAGGGTAAATCTAAATCTCCTGGAAATTTTGTAAAGGTATGCTGGAGATGTGGAAAAGAAGGGCACTTCAAGAAGCAATGTAGATCCAAAAGTGTTGAGAAAGGGAAGGGATTTGAAGATGCTCCCTTTACAGAAGAAAATACCTCCAAGGAAGAAGGAGGGGATGTGTACTTGGTGTTATCACTTTGTAAATTCCCAGAGGTTGTTGAAAGGCAGAAGAAATTTACCAGAGGTAACTTTATCCAACCACTTCGAAACTGGGATCTAGCCCTGCTAGTTTCAGAGAGGGATCTCTCTATAAGATTTAACTTTGTTTCAAAATTCAGATATTAGGCTAGTTAAAATAATAGGATCGAGTTGTTTGTTTTTATAAAATGGCTGAAATGTCGCTTATGCATCCATTGGGCTATGGGGTCTGTTTTATAATATTTGAGACTGACTAACAGGTTTTAAAAGGTATTCTCACAGGGAAGGATAATGCAACTGCTGGATTCTTTAGCATAAAAATGATGTAAAGAAGAGAAGATGAGATAATCAATTATAACCAAGAAGCATTTAAGAATTTCTTAATTATAACATCAGAAGAAAACAATTAGATCATTTAAAGTCGGAAACATAGTATACGAGGATAAATTCTGCAACTTTCGCTACTTCCAAATAATCAGATTTAGAAAAACAAAATGAATACTGAGAGAGATAAACATTCAACAAAGATGAGAAAAATTCACCAACAGCTAACACGCGAGAATCCTGTGAAACATCCCTTTTATTACTGGTAGATCTCTGATAAAAATTACAATGCTTACTGCTTGCTTGGGCATAAAGATCAACCCTCAATACTTCTAAGTTTGAAGTATTTATAATCAAAGTTACAAACAACCCTGTCATTAATGATCAGGACGTGGTGGAATCTAGATCTAACTAACTAGATAACAAGATACAAAAATATAGGAACTGATAATGATCTGTTGTATCGTTAATGCTGATCTTGGGGAAGGTCGTTGGTGAATCATCTGCATGACTTTGACTGCTCTGTTTGCTGACTTGGACGAGACCCCTCATCCTTATTCAATCAATTCGCACAGCTCATCCCATCTTTTCTTACTGGGGATGGTAACTTTCAGTAGCCGACAGTAGATTTCGTCCATCTTGGTATACTTGGCAAAAGTCGGCTTGTTGAGGAAAATATATTTGACTTTGTGTTGAATACTGAGGTCCAGCTACAAAGTCTCTAGGAATGCCTTGCCTGTGATACTACCCTGTATTCCAAAAAACTTGGAACTGTACTTGGCAGCAGTGGCAATCTTTTGCTTGTAGTAGGAAAGGGTCATTAGCTTATCGTTTAGAACCAACATACCAGGAAGACCTTTCTCTTGCAACACCTCAATATTGTTTAAGAATATTTGGACTCTGATATCCATGTTTTCGACTTTCTCCTCCAGCTACAACATTAATCCTCGTTTGGTCAGAACTCTTTTGACCTCGAGGATAGTTTTTGTTCCATCTTCAACTTTCAGGTCTTCCAGCTCTTCCTTAGTTTTTGAATTCAGAAACTTAATGATTTCATTAGCTTCAGTGGGAATTTCACCCATCTCTCCTTTTATCTTGTCGATGGCCTTCCTACTCCTCAGCACCAGTTCATGTTGCTCGAACATGATTTGCACCATGGGCCATATTTCATTTATGGATTTGGAGATATCCATCCAAATGTTCTCCTTAGCCTCTGCTAGTGTTTTGTCTCCCATTGTTTGTTTCTGAAGCTGCTGTATTTCCTGCTTGAGCTTTTTCAATGCTTGCCTCTCAATGTTGTAGCTTGTCTGGTAGGAATATTTAAGCTCCTGGATATTCTTAACCTCCTTTTCCAGTCTATTGATTTCTGTTCATTGCAGGGTCATATCCTCCATTGATTTTTCTAGCTCTATAGATTTTTCAAGGGCTGTCAGTGGGGTGGCTGATGGAATTTTTGCTGTAGTGGTTGTTGATACAGTTGCTGTGCTAACTCCTGCGAGAGGAACTACACTCAGTGGAATGACTTCCATAGCTGTTGATTGTTCCTTCTCCTTCAACAACCTTTCCAACTCTGCCTCCATTTCCTTTATCTGTGCGCTCTGTTCCATGATTAGCTTGAGAAATTCCTCTTTCTCCCCTTCTGTCTCAACTATCTCTTTGGCCTGTGAGTCTTCTGTAGCTGGAAATTTCAGTTGCTTCCTCAGAGATGCAATGTCAACCTTATTTTTCTTGAGCAAATCCTCAACTGCTTTCACATTTGAGGGTTCATATCCAATCTTGAGCACCAACTCTTCTAAGGATTTTATCCTGTTATCCTTTGCAAAAGAAGATATTTTCTCCAGTTTCAATTGGGTCTGAATATTGTTCAGAGAGACCTGTAATCTCGCAGCAGTATTGGAAGCATGAGCCAATGTGGACAAAACCATTTCTCCAGTCTGCCTGTGCAGATCCATCTGGTCAGCTGGATGAACTTGTTTGGCATCAAATTCAAGAGTTGACCTTTTGTAGTCAGTGATCTCTTTTGGATGGGGCACCTGTGCTTGCAGAAACTATTGGTTGTGGAGCCTGATTATCTTCCTGACTTAGAGGTCTTGTGTTTTTCAGCCGTGTTTATACCCCATGAAGACTTTACACCCCAAAAGTATGTACACTCTTCCACGTGGGGGAGTGCAGAGGGGTACGCCCTCTGCGGGGTCTGGGGGTGAAGTGTCCGAAGGAAAAATTGCCTTGTAAAAGTATATTGTAATTTCATTGTAAATCTGGATCGTTCATTATAAGGTCGTAGATCTAACGGTAGAAATTATTTTAGGGTTTTTTGCCCTAGAAGGCAACCTTCTGTTATGAGGGAAATGTATTGCGACTATGCATTATGGCGAGTATTGTATTCTGAGAGAGGAGATTGTGACAGAAAGAAGAGGAAGTTACAATGGGTTTTGTTGTAGGTTGTATCCTTTCATTTGCTGGATAATAATAAAGGAAGGAACTAGAAATTTCTCTGGTGGACGTAGCCCACACTGGGTGAACCACGTAAATCTGTGTCTCTCTTGTATTGTGTATCTTCTGTATTTTATTTTTTTGCTCCGCGGTCCTGTTTTTCTAACAACTGGTATTAGAGCGAAAGGTAACTCACAGGAAAAGAGGGTTCTTGGTTCCAGTGGGAGCAATGTCAGAAGATGGAAAGTTTAGGGTTGAGAAATTTAACGACCAAAACTACCAATTATGGAAGATGCAGATGGAAGATTATTTATATCAGAAGGATCTATTCCTACCATTGGGCGGAGTAGCAAAGAAGCCGCTGACCATGAAGGACGAAGAATGGGAGATTCTTGACAGAAAGGCTCTAGGAACGATACGACTGAGCTTGACATCATCGGTGGCTTTCAATATTTCCAAAGAAAAGACAACGAAGGATCTGATGGACGCGTTGGATAAACTGTATGAAAAAACCTCAGCGTCTAATAAGGTATTTCTAATGAAGATATTATTTAATATGAAGATGTCAGAAGGTGGGTCTGTTGCAGATCATTTAAATGAATTTAATACAGTTACTAATCAACTAAGTTCTGTAAAAGTGGACTTTGATGATGAGGTTAGGGCTCTTCTAATCTTGTGCTCATTGCAAAAAAGATGGAATGGCTTGGTCATGGCTGTAAGTAACTCTGTCTCTGGTTCAAATACTTTAAAATTTGATGATGTTGTTGGTGTTATCCTTAGTGAGGAAATGCGACGAAAAATCATAGGTGAGACATCAGGTAATGCGTTGAACATGGAGAATGGGGGAAGACAAAAGGATAGAGGAAAGGGCTTAGGGAACCGCGGGAATTATAGGAAGGGCAGATCCATATCCAGAATTGGAAAGATAGAGTGTTGGAATTGTGGGAAGAAAGGACATCTGAAGAAAGATTGCAAAGCTCCAAATAAACAAAGAGATGGACAACATAAGAGAAATCAAGAAGCAAATGTAATAGGTGATGTGTTACAAGATGCTTTGATTCTTTCTGTAGATAATATTTCTGAGTCTTGGGTAGTATATTTAGGGGCTTCATTTCACGCCACACCCCATAGGAAATTTTTTATAGATTATGTTCAAGGTGATTTTGGACAGGTTCATTTCGGTGATGATGCACCATAAAAAATTGTTGGAATGGGAAAGGTAAAAATAAAGCAACGAAATGAAAACCAATGGTTGTTGAAAGAGGTAAGACATGTTCTAGATTTAAGGAAAAATCTAATTTCAACAGGGCAGTTGGCAAGTGAAGGTTGTGTATCCATATTTACAGATAAGATGTGGAAGGTCATCAAAGGATCATTGGTGATAG
>ML796388.1:182415-195960 GCA_009831015.1 Picea engelmannii
GAAACATTCCGAGAAGACCTCCTGTAAGGGAGCTAGTGTTTTCATGCCTACAACAACTAAGCCTTTTTAAGTGTATTTATTTTCAATGCATGAGTGTTTACTTGATGATCTTGATTGTTGATAGGTTTTGTGAAACATCTTGATAGGACCTCCTGAAAGGGAGCTAGTGTTTTCATGCCTACAAGAACTAAGCCTTTTTAAGTGTATTTATTTTTAATGCATGAGTGTTTACTTGATGATCTTGATTGTTGATAGGTTTTGTGAAACATCTTGAGAGGACCTCCTGAAAGAGAGATAGTTTTTTCTTTCCTACAACAACTAAGTCTTATTAAGTGGAATGAAAGAGTTAGAATTTGATTGAATTTTCTTATATTAGAGTTATATGCCTACTTCTGCATATATTTTGCTGGCATCATCACAAGCTTACGAGCATCCCTGGTTGATAATTAAATGAAAGCAATTTAAGCAATTGAATTGCCCCAACAGGACATACATGGCTCTGTGGATGCAGACTGGGATGGATATCAAGAGTGTAGGAGATCTACAAGCGAGTATGTGTTTAACTTGTTTGGAGGGGAAATTAGTTGGACGAGAAAAACACAGTCTGTAGTGGCACTTTCAACTACAAAAGATGAATACATGGAAACCACTCATGCAAGCAAGGAAGCAATATGGTTACAAATATTGTGTTCAAGTATTGGGTTGGTACAACAAGTTGTAAGGATAGATTGTGACAGTCGAAGTGCAATTTTTCTGGCGAAGAACCCGACTTATCATTCAAAGACAAAGCATATTGATGTTCATTATCACTTTGTGAGAGACATGGTTGATGAAAATAAGGTATTGTTGATGAAGGTGGACACTTTGAAGAATGTTGCAGATTCATTAACAAAATCTATGAGCACTGAGAATTTCTCTTGGTGTAGAGGATCTATGGGTATTGTTGTCCTAGATTGTTGACTATGTAACCTTGTAACCCCATGTATGCAAAGAAAACAACAAGTGAGAGAATGTTGGGTTGTGTTATATTCTTTGCATGACTAGAACTAGTTTCTACATTGCACCGGGCATGCAGGGGGGTGGTAGCCCCCCTACGTGGGGGTTTGGGGGCAACGACCCAATTTTTTTCTCGATTTTCGTGTCCATTTTTGGGCGGTCCTCAATTTTTGTGTCCATTTTTGGGCAGTTTTCCGGAACATGGTTTTTTGCTGATGGTTTCCTATTTCTAGTTAAGGAATTAGGGTTGTTGACTAATCCAGGTCATTGGATTATGGTTTTGGATGCCGTTGGATCCTATATGTATATTGTATTGTAAACAATGTATGTTATGTGAATGAATATAGAATATGTTGGTTTTCCCGTTTTGGGTTTCCAAGGGAAAAATATCTGTGTAATGTGTGTATTTGTCATTGTATCTTTTATGTTCTTTTATTGAAAATCTATTTGCAGTAAAATATTGTACAAGACTAAAATCTACATGAATGGAGTTGAAGTTTGTTATAGTCAAAGGATTCTACCAAGTAAGTGTTATGAGTAGCCACCTCGATTTTATATACTTGTTTATTATTTTTTAGGTTTGGTATAGGCAGGGTAGGTAGTTGAGGTTGTTTAGGATGATGGGGAGTGTTGTTATGTTGAGGAGGTGGTAGCAATTTTTGTTGCTAAGGAGGTGGTTTCCACCCCTACCGAGGTCTCTAGGGTTGTTGATGAGTAGAAGAATAATTTTATTGGGGACACTATTAAGGAAATAAGGATGGATATTACTTTATGAAGTTTGGGTATTGCCTCTATTGCTGAGGTGGAAATTGGTTTGAAGTAGTGTAATACCATTTTATAGGTGGTTTTAGTTGATTATTCCAAGAAAAATTGAAATATTGAGGATGTTCATAAGGGATACCTTGAGTCATGAGGTGCAATAATCCTTTCCTTCTGTTAAGCCCTAGAAAAATCTCCATGTTAAGTATAAAACCCATTATTAAGCCCTAGATATTGAATTATTACATTTCTAGTGTTATATTAGTAGGTCGTCTAGAACCCACCATTATACACTTTCATTATAATTGTACCATTTATCTCCTATATATATACCAAGGAGACCTAGTCTTATGATCATCTTATCTCATCTTGTACATTGAATATATTGTAAAAGAAGGTTTTCCCCTCAAAGTGGAATATTATTCATTGAATTTTTACCATTCTCAAGGAGTTGGTTCATAACATTTGGTATCAAAGCATACAAACCTAGGGTTTTGCTTCTTCAATCAAGACATATTGGAAGTTTTGTTATAATTTTTTTTCTAGGACATTTTAGATAGCAAAATTTTGAGGAGACCGAGAAATGATAGTGAAGAACAAGTGGTAAAAATTCCAGTTTTTGGTTTGTTATATTTTAGGAGATATCTGATGTGGAAGTTAGGGTTTGTGACTAGTCCTAAAATTAGTCTCAAACGAGTTATATTTTTATTTTTGCTATAAAAATATTTCAGTGAAGTTTTAGACTCTTAAATTTTTAGAATCTCGATGAGACATAGAAAATTACACGTGGAAAATTTTCAGATTTTGAATCATTATAATTGTGAGATATATCCAATGGAAGTTGGGGTTTTTTTACTAATCCTAAAATTAGTCTTAAACAAGACATTTTGGTATTTTTTCTATAATTTTTTTATCAGTGAAAGTTCAAACTATGAAATTTTTAGGATTTTAAGTAGTCATATCAGAGTACTACATGCCAAAATTTCAGTACTCCACAAACCCTCAATTTAAAAGGATATATCAAAAAGAAAAATGTAACAATGTTGATAGATTCTGGTAGTACCCACAACTTCATCAATCACAAATGAGCAAAAAGTCTCAATTTCTTTGTATTTCTAGCACCAGAGTTTCAAGTAATGATTGTAGAAGGAGGTACCATAAATTGTTCAGGGAAGTTCCATAGTATTAAGCTCAATATGGGGGAGTATTTATTGGATAGTCCCATGATTTCCATCCAAATGGTTTGTATTGATGTTGTATTAGGGGTCCAATGGTTACAATCATTGAGAACAATGGCTCTTAATTTTCAATATATTTTCATGTTATTTTACTCAAAAGGCAAGGAAATTGATCTTAGAAGTATCCAAGGGAAACCCTCTAAGGTGATAAGCTCTAATAGCATGACAAAAATACTCAAAAAACAACACCATGGTGTAATTGTTGTTAATTTCTAGAAGTTTCCTCAAACACATAAATTTATTGATTAAAGAAAAGATTTTTACATAGTGGGGGAGAGGAAGAGAATATATATAACCTCTCAAGACTTACCTCAATATGCCACGTGTCCTTTACCAACAACTCAAGAATAATCACTATGACAAAGTTGTGACAAGGCGAACATATATCCTAGGAAATACACAACTTCTAGAATAACTTTATTATTCTAGGAAAAATACCTATCCAAATAAAATTTAGTATTATCAGGCTAACATTCCCCCCTTTAATCCTGAAGTTTATTTTTACAAATGCCAAGTTCATTTATAAACTTGGTGAATTTTATTTTTCCTAATGGCTTGGTGAAAATATCTGAAGTTTGATCTTTAGATGGACAATATTCTGGCTTCATGATGTCATTGTTGATGAGTGTTCTGATGAAGTGATACTTGGCATCGACATGCTTGGTCTTGTTATGAAATACTGAATTCTTAGACATTTTTATTATTGACTGACTATCAATCAATAGAGTAGTTGGTGTTTTCTGAATCTCACCAAGATCCTGCAAAATTCTACGTAGCTAGACAATTTCACATGTTACTTGATCCAGTTGGATGTCGGTGGCTACCCACCTATTCTGCTGGCTCGAAAAACAGTTTTCCACCTTAGTAGTTTTTCGATAGTTTTTTGGGTTCCAAATTTCTGGGGTCATTTCAAGGCCCTAAACAACGTTTTTTTGGGATTTGGGGCCTAGGTGACTGCTAAAGGCACTAACTTGGGCTAGTCGAAAATTGTTCTTTTCAGTTGGACCTTTCCAACGGGATATCGTGCACCTAAAACTGAGATCATATGCAAAAGTTACGACCTTGGGAAGTTGATGTAATAACTTACCCCAACGGGGCCCACATGAATTTTGGCGCTTCATCTCCTAGGGTTAGGTTTTTGGACGGCTAGGGTTTTGGCATTCATCCTTATTGTAAAAAGGCCTTCAAAGCCTCATTGTAGTCATATTCTTGCGAATGAGCGCAACCGTCACATCTCTTCTCAGAGATAAGCCACCACCATTCTAGCAAGCTCGTTTTCCGCTGCATTTTACAGTTTCATCTTATTTCATTATTGAATAGAAACCAATTTTACTGTATATCTGTTATTCAGTGTCAAGCATATTTTGATAATAATATGTATTCATTTCGTTCTTCTCATAAAATACGGATAAGTGGTATCGGAGTGGTCTGCTTCTTGGAGTTCTTAATGCATGTCCCCAACGAGGTTAGGGTACAAAGAATTGGATCTCGAGCTTGTTTCTCTTGAGGAAAAAAGCTCTGGCACGCCCAAGCGACCTCTCATGGCAGGAGAAAAGAAAGATGACAGGAAAATAGATCCCTTCAAAATGTTTCTCGAGGAATCCCTCACGCAACATAGGAACAAGATGATGGATATATTTGCACAAATCCTTCAGCGGCTACAAACAGGGGACACATCTTCCTCAAACGGAGGCGACACCCCCTTCAAGGTACAAATCAACTTCAATATTCTTATATTTGAAGTTCAGATAGACACATATGTTGTATACAAATGGTTGAATCTGCTAGAAGGGTATTTTTCTGTCCATAACTTCTCGAATAGAGAAAGTATTACTTTTGCACTCCTCAAAGTCGTTCCCTATGTCAAATATTGGTGGGAAACTTTCTGCGAACAAAAGGAAACAGAGGAACCCTCATTATTTACACTCACGGTCACCTGGGAGTCCTTTAGGGATGCTATTAAGGAACAATACTACCCTGTTGGAAGTTATGATGACCTGTACACAAAATGGACCACATTGCGGCATGAAAGAGACCAAGCAATGCCTAAGTTCACAAATATCTTCCATACCTTGCACACCAAGATGGGTATCAAATATTATGAGCGATATCTAGAGCTCAAGTATCATGGTGGTCTGCATAGATACATCCAGACCGAAATGGAGTTTCTAGACATCTCATCCTTGGGCATGACCTACTGATATGTTGTCAAAATTGAGCAGAAGATCAAACAAAAGATGCGAGAATTTGGGCCTGGGAACCCCTCACAACAAAAGCCAAGAAAAGGCGGCCCCAACCTGTAGAACAAAAGACAGATCAAAGACCGACTACTTCAGGACAACCAATCCAGGCCGCAAGCAAATAAGGACACCAGAAAGACAAAGAAATATATCGAGAAGTGGTGCAACTTCCATAAGATCCCCTGGCATAACACTACTGATTACCACTCAAAGCAGTCGCTGGTGGCTGAGGTGAAAGCCTATGAATTAGATGCAGGTTCCAACTTCGAGTCATAACTAGAAAGGGGGAGACAGATCATTGACACATAACCCAGTGCTACCGTTGCTACCACCAAGCTCTAGCCCGGTGAACCAGATGAGCCAGAGGAAGGCAAGCACCTTTTTCATTCACAAATATGGGTGAAGGGTACCCAACTGCACTTCATCGTCGATAGTGGTATCCAAAAGAGCCTCACCTCAGTAGAGGTTTTCAAGAGACTCTCCCTACCAAAAACACCACACCTGCATCCCTACACCATCAGATGGCTTCGCCAAGGAAGCGACATCCGCGTCAGCCAACAATGTCGCCTGTAAAATACCATCAATCCCTTCAAAGACGAGGTATTGTGTGATGTTTCTGCACTCGAAGTTTGTAATGGTTTTTTGGGCCAACCATATTTATGGAAACACCATGCTGTATATGAGTCTAGGCCTTGCAGTGTTATTATTACTTTGAACAAGAAATTGTACATGATACTCGAGGCAGTCCCACCTAGTGCTATTTTGTTGATATCTGCTAAGCAATGCAGGAAGGTCATATCTCAGATGGGGAAGTTTGTATTCTTCGTGATTCTCTCTCAGAATGAGAGAAAGATCAAAAACACATCTAGGGTCTCTGTGACTGACCTCTCCACACAACATAAGTAAGTAGATAAGGTTGTGGAAGAATACTCAGATATCTTCTCCTCACCTACCGGGGTACCTCTACACTGTTAGGTCAAGCACCCCATCGATTTGACCCTCGACCCATCGCTTTCCAATGGGCCAATCTACTGCCGCTCTCTGTTAGAGAATGAGGAGATAAAGCGATAAATCCAATAACTACTCCACAAGGGGCACATCTATCCCAACTCATCACCTTGTGGGAGACCAATCGTGATGGTACAAAAGAAAGATGGAACCCGACGACTCTGCATTGATTACTGGGCCTTGAATAAAATCACAGTCAGAAATCGATACCCAATTTCCCAAATCGACGACCTCCTTGATCAACTCACGGGGGACAAATACTTCAGTAAGATTGATATGAATTCTGGCTACCACCAGGTCCTGATAGAACGAACATATGTATGGAATACCACCTCCAAGTCAAAGGAAGGCCTTTTTGAATGGTTGGTCATGCCCTTTGGTTTGAAAAATTCTCCAGCCACTTTCATGAGGACGATGGGAGATGTTCTGCGACCATTCACTAATACTTTTGTAGTGGTGTATCTGGATGACATTCTCATTTACAACAATACTTGGGTAGAACACTTGCAACATATTCAATAGGTTCTGCACACCCTGCAACAACACAAGCTATACACCAACTTGGAAAAATTCTCCTTCGGCATGGACATGGTCCATTACCTGGGATACAACATTGATCAGCATGGCGTACATGTGGATCCAACCAAGATCCAAGCCATTCATGACTGGCCAACCCCAACCACACTCACTGAGCTTTGGAGCTTCTTGAGCCTTTCCAATTTCTACCGCAGGTTCGTGTTGGGATTCTCCCATATTGCATGGGACCTCAGCCAAATAACCAGGGGTGGTGGTAAGGCAAAAATTTTGTGGGTCCGGTCCCAACTACAAGCGTTCGATGATTTGAACCAACGCTTGTGCTCAACCCTAGTAGTTTCACTACCAGACCTGCAAAATCCCTTTGAGATCGAGATAGATGCTTCAGACTGTGCTGTGGGCACCGCTCTCACTCAACACAACCACCCCGTGGCCTATCATAGTGAGACACTATCAGATGCTATCCATAAGTACCCTAATTACGACAAATAAATGTAATCCATTGTGCAAGCCTACCGCTAGTGGAGAAATTACATTCTTGGGAAGGAGACAGTCATCCACACTAATCATAAGCCACTGAAGTTCATGCAGACAGAAGGAAAATTGCAGAATGATCGCCATCAAAAGTGGTCCACATACTTGCAGCAATTCCACCTCAACATCAAGTATAAAACATGAAGCACCAACCGCGTCCCTGATTTCCTCAGCAGACTGCCAGTCGAGGCACTCACCACAATGCTAGACTCTTGCGGCCATGATACCTCTAGATGGCCCCAAATCTATGAGACAGACTTGAACTTTGCCACCACCTACCAAATGTTGGGTGCAAATGCAATTGTCGATAATTTCCATCTTTAGAATGGGATGTTGTGTCATCTGCGCCATATCTGTTTTCCTTCAAGTGAGTGAGCGAAGATGATTTGGGAAAGCCCACTATAGTTAGGTGGAAGGACAATTCAGCGTCAAAAAGACAGTGGCGATGCTACAAAAACATTTCTACTGGCCGAAACTTCGACATGAGGTCAACAAGTATATCAGGTCCTGTAGTGCCTGTGCTATTGCTAAAATGACCACTAAGAAACATGGCCTATACACCCCTCTACCTACTCCTGAAAGGTAATGGGAATTCACCTTAGTGGACTACATGTCAGGCCTCCCATCCACCAAGCGGGGAAATGACTGTGTTTTTGTGGTTGTTGATCGATTTTCTAAGATGGTGATTCTGGTTGCCTACAAGAGGAGCATCACAACAAAGGCCACTGACAAGCTATTCTTTGAACGATTCTGGGTACATTTTGGAATCCCACAAACCATTGTCTCATATTGGGAAAGTATATTTCTCAACACATTTTGGTCAAGCCTCTGGTCACTGTTGGACACCAAGCTCACCAAATCCATGACCTTCCACCCCTAGATAGATGGCCAAACCGAGGTTGTAAATCGAATGATCGTGCATATCCTGCGCATGTGTAATTCCAAGCACCCTCACACATGGGATGAGAGTCTTATCTATGTCCAACATATCTACAACCAATCCCTGCATAGCTCAACTAGCCATAGCCCCTTTTAGGTGGGGTTGGGATTCCAACCATTAGGTCCCATAGATTTTTCACTACCCCTTGCAGTCACCTCTATTGACTCATCTCCTGCTCCAACTGAAGATGACAAAGCCACCCGGTTCATTGAGGGGATCCAACACATCCTCCAACAGGTTCAATATATCCTACAAAAGTCCAATGACAAGTACATGCAACACCATAATCAACATCGGGTGCCACATAAGTTTAAGGTGGGAGACAAAGTTTGGATGCACTTGCAGAAAAAATGCCTTATAGGACCCCATCGAAAGATTCACCCACTCCATTATGGGTTGTAAGACATCACCAAATATATGGGGGATAATTATTTTGAGCTCAACATTCCTTCTTTCCTTGGCCTACACCCAATGTTCAACGTGGATCTCCTTCGACCTTATTTCCCACCATTATTGAACACCTCAGAAGTAGCAGAACAACTGGCACCAACAGAGCACAACCTCGACTGCATACAACAGGAATCCAATGATCATATTGTGGACAAACATGTCAAGGGAACTCTCCAACAAAAGGATCCAACTTTATTGAGTTGTCAAAGCCGAGCAACTCCTGCACCAAGGCAAGTGTCTCACTCGGGGCCAAATTCAACAAAAACTTCCTCATTTGATGGGGGAACTCAATATAATGGAGACCATTGATTCCTAAGGAAGGAGGATTGATCCAGGTGGATTTCGGTGGCCACCCACCTATTCCACTGGCTCGAAAAGCAGTTTTCCACGTTGGCATTTTTTTCGACAGTTTTTGGGTTTTAAACTTCCGGGGTCATTTTGAGGCCCTAAACGACGTTTTTTGGGATTTGGGGCCCAAGTGACTCCCACAAAAAATAACTTGGGCTAGTCAAAAAGCGTTCTTCTCGGTTATACCTTTCCAACGGGATATCGTGTACCTAAAACAAAGATCGTATGCAAAAGTTACGACCCCAGAAAGTTGATGTACTAACTTACCCCAACGGGGCCCACATGACTTTTGGCGCTTCATCTCCTAGGGTTAGGTTTTTGGATGTCTAGGGTTTTGGAATTCATATTTATTGTAAAAATTCCTTCAGAGCCTCATTGTAGTCATCTTCTTATGAATGATCTCAACTGTCACATCTCTTCTAAGAGATAAGCCGCCACCATTCTAGCAAACTTGTTTTCCACTGCATTTTACAGTTTCAACTTATTTCATTATTGAATATAAACCAATTTTACTGTATATCTGTTATTCTGTGTTAAGCATATTTTGATAATAATATGTATTCATTTATTTCTACTCATAAAATACAGATCATTACTTCCCACGATGAAATGTATTCCACCTTTGCTGAAGAATTTGTCATTGTAGCTTTCTTTTTACAACTTCAAGATACTGTCGTTGAAACCATATTCATTAAATAACCTTACGTTGATGTTATGTCATCGATATCTCTGAAAAATTTGCATCCCAATATGTAACAAGTGTAAAGTTTTTGTTTTTATTATAGAGAAGCCCAAAACATTTTGTTCCTTGAATATACTTGAGGACCTTTTTGTTGCATTTTAGTGACTTTCTCTAGGTTCCTCCATGAATATGGAAAGAATACTAACTATGTATGAAAAATATAGATGAGTGGTTGTTATATAAATGAGGCTTCCAATCAACCGTCTATAGTTGGTACTATTCACCAATTCCCCAGCTTCAAATTTTGAAAGTTTTAAGTTTTTCTCCATAGGAGTAAAAGAGGGTTTACAATCCTCCATTCAAAATTTCTTCAACAAATATGTAGCATATTTGGATTGATTAAGTAATATTTGATGACGTTGTTGTGAAACTTCCACTCCAAGATAGTACCAAAGTGGCCCTAAATTCGTCATTTTGAATCCTTTTGGGAGTTCATGTTTCACCTACTTTATGTGATATTCATAATTCCCTGTAATGATTAAGTCATCAACATAAAGAACAATGACAACCAAGTTTTGACCCTGCATCCTGAAATATAGAGAATCATCAAAGTAATTGTGATGAAAACCAACATGCCTAAGGTATTCATCAATTTGGGCATACCATGCTCTAGGTGTCTATTTCAAACCATATAAGGCTTTAATAAGTTTGCAAACTTTGTGCTCCTTTCCTTCAACTTCAAAACCTGGGGGTTGAGTCATGTAACCTTTTTATTTCAAATCACCATTAAGAAAGGATCTTTTGACATCCATTTGGTGAAGTGTCTAACCATATTGTGCAACTTGATTTATTACCATTATGATTGTGTTCCACCTTGATTTTGGAGCAAATGTTTCTTCTTAGTCAATTCCTTCTTTTTGAGAAAATCCTTTTGTGAAAAATCTTGCTTTATATTTATTTAATTCACCATTTTGTTATACTTTATTAGGTAAACCCATTTGCAACTGATGGGTTTAACATTTTTTGGATAGTCAACAAGTTTCCATGTTCCATTTGCAATTATCGAATCATACTCATCCACAATGGCTTGCTTCCATTCTTTGTGCTTTATTGTTTCTGCAAAATTTGTTGGTTCTGTTATCCCCTTAGACTAGGGGTAACTAAGGAGATCATGTCTCAAGGCCCACATGTAGCATACATCGAGTGTCGAGTTCCATATTGACTAAAAGATCCCCATAGGGCCCTTCCTATTTTTACTTGCACTATCAGTCATCACCACTAACAAATAAACATCCATCACACTAGCCTGGCTCCAGAAGACATCAGGTATTCCTTCATGAGGTAACAAGCCCAGTTTTGTGGTAAGTGTCACTTTAATAATTGAATCATTTTAATATGTTTCAAAGAATCCTTTCTTGATTACATAAAATTTTCTTGGAAATTATACCTTTTTCCTTATTTAACCTTGGTGGGCATCATTACATCCTAATAAGTTGTTTACCCTTGGGAATGGGGTGCTACTGGGGGTTCCTTGAAGAGTGATCATGCCGCTCTCGATCATACTTATCACTAACCATACTTCTTCCATTTCGCCTCCTCATCTTTTGTTTTTTCGGGTGCACTGACCCAAGAAGGGATTGTACCTCATTTCATGGGAAGAAGGGGCTGAAGGCCTAGAGGGGAATGTATCTGGAAAAAGATAAAATCCAATCATAAACCTTCCAGATGCTTTCCCTGGGATCTCGATAAAAATGAAACGCTTCTCGAAAAAATGAGGGACTAGTAAAATAAATAACTAATTAATCAATTACACCAACCAAAGTAGATCGTATGTGGGCTATGCATTTCCTTTTAGTTCCCCTTATTCTCTTCAACTTGGAAATTCATGATAACCAAGGTAGAGCATATGTGGGCTATGTATTTTCCTTTTTAGTGCCCCTTATTATCTTCAACTCGGAAATACTCTAATTAATTAATGAAAAATAAATGGGCTTGGAAAAATGTTGCATCACAGACAAAGGGAAACACACCCTCTACAAAGGAACCCATAAATAAGACAATACTAACCCTTTTATGTCATGAAATCCATGCTCAAAAGTATTACACCACTCCACCCCATAATTACACATGAATTTGATAGGTTTCTCATAGGAAAAACCTTGGAATTGGGGATTGACTGACCCAATAGGATGCCTTGACACCCCACACACCTAAATTTGACAAATTGTATAAGGTATTTGAGAATTTGTTTAGTTTGAAAAGGGTGGGGGGTTGATGCACATGTTTGGGTGGTTCCATTATTATATGTGGATTACTTGACATGATTCATGTGACTTATGGACCCTTGGAGGCACATCTGTTTGTCTTTACAAGACCTTTCCCGATGGTCAGGTATTCATAAGGAGATGACTGTGTTTAGACCCTCATGAGGGATTTGGAGCCCACAGATGGATGTAGAAACCCCACATCTAGGGAAGGCTTGTGATCATCATTTTCACATTGAAGGATGAGGTCTTTTCCTTTGGAGGCACTCTGGCATGACTAGGAGATGAGCTCCCACCTCTCTCCACTTGGACGTTATCCTTTGGAGGCTTGGGCGTCACCCTATTAGCCCATGACATCACTTAGGGCTTGAGGATTTGATGGAGGAGGGTTTGGCATGAATATTGGAATGTGTGGCATGGTGGATGGCCTTTGGAGGCCTAACTTTACAATTATCCACCTCAACATTTCACTTTCGTATCCTAACATTGTTGGAAAATTGGTTGTCATTGATGTCAACCCTAGAAGAAGCCTCGAAGTAGGTCCACAATCCCCTAGAAGTGATGGATTTATTTAAAGGAGTCTCCAAATTGGTCCCCTTATGGCTTAGCTATAAGCATGACCCTCACATGAAGACACTTTGAAGAATCCCATAAGAAGCCCAAGTTGTTAGGAAAATAAGTTACAATGTATGATCAAGAATCCCTAAAGATATGGCCAGGAAGCCCCAAGGGTGTGGTCATGAAGCCCAAAGTTGATTGAAGAAAAAGAGTATGAAGGACATCGAAAATGCATGAAAATTATCCATGGATTTATAGTCCTCATCAAGCCATTTCAAACGGTAGTTGGAACGCCACATGGTCCCTCATGGTTGAGAAGATATGCCTTATTAAAGATGATCATGTAAGGTATGGGCAAGAAGCCCTAAAGAATCCATAGAAGTGTGGTAACAAAACCCCAGAAGAAAAGGAATGAAGTCCCTGAAGTCGACCCTAATTATATAATGAACTAAAGATGAAATTAATTGTACAAGGACAAGTCGGCCCTACAAGAGAAATACAAATTTCCCCTAAAGAGTGTTGCAAACAAGAAGTTATAGGTCAGCCCTAAAGTTAAGTAAAGGAAGTGCTTGGAAGGGTATACATACATATTAAGAACCTCTCATTTTCATCATTCAATCTTGTGATCTCTTAGCACAAGCTTGGTGGCAAATTTTAGGGGGAAGATGAAGTGAAGAAGGGTGAAATTCCAAGGGAATATGAAGTCTTGTGATGATGTGTTATAAGGTATGTTCTTTAAAAGTCATCTCGACATTTTTGCTATAATTTTTTTTCTAGAATGATTTAGATATAAAAACATGAAGAATGTTGAGAAGACATAGGATGGTACCTGTGGTACGAATTTCATCTTCTGGGTCGTTTTACTTTTGGATATACACTTTGTGGAAGATAGGGTTTTTGATTAGTCCTATAACTAGTTTCAAACAGGTGTTCCGGGTAAAACTGTAATAAATTCTTCATATAGGATCCAAATTTTGTGAGACTAATTACATTG
>ML796388.1:209530-221376 GCA_009831015.1 Picea engelmannii
ATGATCTCTATTTAAAGAGCATGGAGGGTCATTTGCCAATGATCGATTGTGAGAAACTCTCTTGTAAAATCTCTCTGTAATCTTTTTCTTTGCATTAATAAACTGCTCCAAGTGGCTGCGTTGGCTGGGGCCGTGGATGTTTCTCCGTAGGGGTTTTACCATGTGAAAACATCGGTGTGTTGATCTTTGATCTGGTTATGTGAGTGGTTACTGAAGGTGTTCGTCCTCTGTTGGAATACCTGTGTTGTCGAACAGTTTTGGAATGTGCAGAACCCCAGTGATATTTCTAATCCTTCTGTCTTTTAGCAACAACTTAACTCGTCCACGTCCCAAGATTTTTGTTGTCGAATAATCTCCTAGCAATACATCACCACCATCATATTTTTCATATTCAGAGAACCAATCCCTGTGAGGAGTCATATGGTATGACGCACCTGAGTCGATCAACCATACATCACAGTCTGCATGTGTACTTGTAGATGCCAGGTAAACATCAACTCCTTCTTCAGTGGAGGTTTTTGCCTTTGTGAAAGAGGTACTATCAGATCCCTTTGGTTTTTCAACTGTCTTAGACTTGCAATCTTTCTTATAATGCCCTGTTTTACCACACTTCCAACATTTACTCAAAGATTTTCCTTGAGACTTAGATCCACTTGTAGATTTAGATCTCCACCCTAAAGGCTTACCAAGGTTCATGTCTTGGGTACGCCCTCTTACAAATAAAGCATCTGTGTTGTGACCATCCATGATTTTTCGCCTCATCTCTTCAGATAACAAGGATGCAACTACATCCTCATACTTCAATGTAGATTGAGTGGTACTACCTATATCTACAACTAGATTATCTCAAGAGTCTAGCAAAGAACATAACAAAGTAATACACTTATCTTCCTTTGCAATCGTAATATTAACAGAGCCAAGTTGACTTACCAGAGTATTAAAGGCATTTATATGTTCTGTCATAGAATCTCCATCTTCCATCCTAAGATGATACAACTTCTTTCGAAGAAACAACTTGTTTACCAGGGACTTTGATTGATACAAATTCCCCAACTTATCCCATAGTTCCTTGGCTATAGATTCTCTTGAGACATTCAACAACACCGAATCTTCAAGGAAGAGTCGAATAGTACTCCTTGCTCTCCTGTCCAACTTCTCCCAATCTTCCTTCGACATACCAGTAGGTGGTGTACTAGTAGGTTGTGTACCAGTTGTCTGTGTGCCAATAGGCTGCGTACCAGTTGGCTGTGTACCAGGATCCACAACGATCCATTGTTCTTTGTCTACAAGAAGGTCCTCCATCTTAAGCTCCCATAGCTCAAAGTTTTTACCGTTGAACTTCTCTATCTCGATTCTAGAAGAACTCGCCATTCTTCTTTTTGCACTCAAATCACCACTACAAAATCTCCCACTAAACCTAGGTTTATCACATACCCAAGATAAACTTGATCTATCAAAACCGAGCCAAACCCTCAACAACAAAGGCGTCCCTCTGAAGCCAAAAATGAGATTTTATACCACATGTAAGTTTTAAACCTGTGAAGTAAAGCAATGCATATAGATTCTTAAGCAAAACATAATTTAATCAATGGCTTATTCACATAGTACACATAGATTTATACCAGAAACCCTCAACTGGGAAAAACTTTCTTATATTAATTATATCTAATTTCATCATTCACCATAAAAAATATATAAAATGTTTTTAGGTATTCCGTAGATACCAAAACCCTAATCCCTTAATCCGGGATTAATTTACAGCTGCTAAAAATAGCAAAATCCGCTAAAAATATAAAAAACCGCCCAAAAAAAAATTTCGGGGCGCTGCCCTAAACGCTGCCTGTAACCAGGGGGGGCATACCTGCCCTCCCGGGACCCCCCTAGGAAAGCACCCGATGCACACGAAACACATACCACTACTAGAGGGATCGTCAGACACATTTGTCATATTTGATGCGCCCAGACACACACATGCAAAGAATATAACACATACCCAAAATAACATACTTAGAAATTGATTGTAATAAGTGATAATTGATCTATTGGAAAAATGTTGATTTTTCATTGTCTTTCCATGCAATTCTGATCTATATTTCTTGTGGTTGCTATAAAATATTAATTATTGTTATAAACCATCATCTAGCTGCAATTTTGCTCCAACCATTGTATATTTATGTTGTCTATTGTCTGTTGAGGTTTTACTATCATATTGGTACTTGAAAAATTCTATATACATGCTATATTTGTTCTTGTTCTAGGCAGGTACAAAAATCTCTTCCCTTTGCCTCAATTCTATAGACATAGACCTTTGACTTAGGTAACCAGTGAGAGGGTTCTCCAAAATTGGATATATCATTTGCTGTTTATTCCCTCGAGGTTACCAGGGATTCCTCCCGTGGTCTGGACCTTATCCATCCCTAAAACGTGAGGATTTCCTACTAAGGTGATAGTGGTGGGTTACCCTGTAGTTACATTGATTTGATTTACTTGTCTTAGGCTTGGACAAGTACAAATTTTGTGATAACATTTTTGGCGCCGTTGCTGGGGACAATCAAGTGAGTTTTCCCCAATGACAAATATTTGGTGAGTTTTTCCCAGAGCCCTTTTCTTATAATCTTACCCGACGACTCCACTACGGGTGATTCCTTCTTATTTTGATAATCCTTAAGGGGTTATCTGGTGACTCCATTGGTGACAACCCATTCTAGACATCACTATAACAACCAACCATGGCTCTTCCATGGGATACAGGCAATATTTTCAAACCCTTGTACATGAGTAAGATCCTAGGGTATCCTCGACAAATGCTTCATGAGCACACAAATTCATGGCTACCTATTTTTTCTAGTAATGATGAGACTACTGTCAAGGAACACATGAGTATTTTTTGGGCCTTCTTTCATCTTTTTCCTATGGATGAAGATGTTGAAGATCTGGTGATGAAACTTTTTGGAGACACTTTTCATGATGATGCTAGAATATGGTTTAATGGTCTCAGTGACAAAAACATCAAGAGCATGGCCAAATTTCAAGAGATATTCCTTGATAGGTGGAGCACTAAAGAATACCCTGATATACTCTGTGACATGGATGAGGAAGAAAATTACAAAGAGGAGCAATAATAATCCCATGATTTTACTAAAGACAATAGAGACATGATTGAAGAACAAGAGCCTGGAGAGGTGAGTCACGAGGATGCAGTGTTGGTGTCTACTCCTCCATTTGATTAAGTCATCCAAGATTCCATTCCTCCTACACAAGAAGAAGAGAATGTGGATAGTCATTTTCCTTTTTAGGTTTTTTATGATTCCATGTTTTATAATTTTGAAGGTGGAGAGATAGAGGAATTGTTGGATGCACTAGACCCTTCATGTTGTAATAAATATGATGATGTGGTTGATAATATTGATGAGTTTATACATGCTGGGAAATGTAAATGGTATGTGACTGGTCATGGTGAAGACCCCATTTATGATATTGAAGGTCATTTTCCATTGTTGCTATTACAACAACTGTATGTGATTGCTACTAATTCTGATATTTGGAAACAAGGAGATAACAAGATTATGGATTTGTTCCAACCTCATAAGGATGATTGTATGCAACATTCTTATGAAGATTTGTATTCATACCCTAGGGGGTTTGATGCTTATTCTTTTGAGCACTTGGATTTATTCTATGAAGAAAATATTCAACCATGATTGTGCTCCACTCTTGATGAGGGTAAGGACATGATTTTCCCAGAGCAAGATACTTGTGATGAGGCTTTCTAACACCCTTGTTTTCCTTTATCTTTCCATTTCATTGAGGATGCAACTGAGAAATGTGCTTCTTGTCCCAAGATGTTTATGAGGTGAAATGTTTTCTTGGAATTCAAGAGTAGGTTGAATTATTTAAGAAAAAGTTTGATATCTTGATCTTTCAACCTTCCCCTAAGTAATTTTCAGTCATCCTTCTGATTTTTGTTCATCCCTTTTCAGGCCTTGGAGAGTGATAATATCTGGGCTAGTCAACCTTCTGACCCTTTAAGCTAGCCTAATGAGTCTCTACCTTGTCATGACCCTATTCAAATATGGATTGATCATTCTCATGAGAAAATGGATTGGAATAATTTTGTCTCTCCCTCCCACCTCCATGAGTTATACTTTATGATTAGTTGTGACACAATGCATGCTCTGACTTGTGTTCCTTTTGTGCTTGATTTATGCTTGTTTTGGTTTATGATGAAGCATAAGGGTAGGTGTTGTGATACAATGCTAGCACGGTTTTACTAGTTATATGATTATACCTAACATTTAAACTAACATAGATTAGAGTAGGTAGGTTAGGGTAGGCATTTGCATCCTTCATATCATGGCAGTGTAGTTTGAATTTAGCTTGATTTGCATGAACACTTATGATTTACATGTTTTATCCTTTCATCCTGCATCATTGTTATGTCATACTTATATGTTTGCATGATCATATTGGTATGTTAGAATAAAAATATTGGAAAATTTTATTTTCAACATTTTCTTTTGGATTTCGATAATTTTCATAAGAATAAGGGGTGATAGCACCACCCTAGATGCTCTGAAAATTTTTCTTGAGTGTGTAGGAACATATCATACTAGAGATGTTGAGGTTCTCATGCACTCTACGGTGAGCACATGTCCCCAAGTAGGAGCCTGATGTTAACCCCTCAGACTAGGGGTAACTAAGGAGATCATGTCTCGAGGCCCACAGGTAGCAGGCATGGAGTGCCAAGAGCCAGATTGACTAGCAGAGCCCCACAAGCCCCCTCCTATTTTACTTACACTATCAGTCATCACCAAAAATAGAGAAGCATCCATCACATCAACCTGACTCTAGAAGACATCATGTCTTACTTCATGAGGTAATAAGTATGGTTTCATGTTAAATGTCACTTTAATAATTGAAGCATTTGAATATGTTGCAAAGAATCCTTTCTTGATTACATAACGTTGCTTGGAAATTATACCTTTTGCCTTATTTAACCTTTATGGGTGTCATTACGTCCTAGTAAGTTTGTCACCCTTGGGAATGGGGTGCTATTGGGGGTTCCTTGAAGAGTGGTTGTACCATTCCCAATCATACTTATCACTTTCCATACTTCTTCAAGATCATCCCCTCATCTTTTGGGTCTTCGGGTGCACTGACCCAAGAAGGGATTGTACCTCATTTCATGGGAAGAAGGGATTGAAGGCCCATAGGGGAATGTAGCTGGAAAAAGATAAAATCCAATCGTAAACATTCCATATACTCGCCCTAGGATCACAGGAACAATGAAACACTTCTCGAAAAAAATGAGGGACTCATAAAATAAATAACTAATTAATCAATCATTCCAACCAAGGTAGAGGATATGTGGGCTATGCATTTCCTTTTAGTCCCCCTTATTATCTTAAACTTGGAAAAAAATGACAACCAAGGTAGAGCGTATGTGGGCTATGTGTTTTCCTTTTTAGTACCCCTTATTGTCTTCAACTTGGAAACACACTGATTAATTAATGGAAAATAAATGGGCTTGGAAAAATGTTGCATCATAGATAAAGGGCATCACACCCTCTATAAAGGCACCCATAAATGAGACAATACGAGCCCTTGTATATCATGAAACCCATGCTCAAAAGTCTTACCTACTCCACCCCATACTTACACATGAATTAGATGTGTTTCCCATAGGAAACACCTTGGACTTTGGGATTGACTGAACCAATAAGATGCCTTGACACCCTCCCACACCTAAATTTGACAAATTGTATAAGGTATTTTAACATTTGTTTAGTTTGAAAAGGTGGGGTTTGATGCACATGTTTGGGTGGTTCCATTATTATATGTGGCTTACTTAGCATGATTCTTGTGACTTATGAACCCTTGGAGGGTGCATCTATTTTTATTTGTAGGACCTTTCCCGGTGGGTAGGTATTCATGAGGATATGATTGGCTTTGGACCTTCATGAGGGATTTGGAGCCCAAGGATGGATGTAGAAACCCCACGTCTGGGGCAGACTTGTGATAATCATTTGCACATTGAAGGAGGAGGTCGTTTCCTTTGGAGGCACTCTCACATGACTAGGAGATGAGATTCCACCTCTCTCGGCTTGGACGTTAGCCTTTGGGGGCTTGGACATCACCCTACTAGCCCATGACGTCACTTAGAGCTTGAGGCTTTGATGGAAGAGGGTTTGACATGACGGTTGGCACATGTGGCATGATTGAGGGCCTTTAGAGGCCTAGCGTTACACTTCTCCACCTCAAAATTTCACTTTGGGAGAATAATGTCACCCTAGAAGGGATGGCATCACCCTTTTTAGGGTTATTTTGTGTACAAATGATTTTATGTAATTTACAGGAAAAATTTTGTGAGGTCGACCCTCTTTATATTTTAAAGTTGACTTTAAAAGTGGAAAAATATGGTTTTCAAGGCCTCATATAAATAGAGGCCTTTCCATTTTCATTTATCATAACAACTCTTCCTCACACAAGAGGATTAGGTATGAAATTTTCACCCTCTTTGGCATACTTTGACTCTTTTACTCATGCGATAGGCTTGGGGGAGCTATTTTTGGATGTCTCTTGGCTTAATATTGGTGGAAAAATATGCAACTAGGGTTTGTTCTTGATTATTCTTGGTGAAGTAAGAGAAATATTTAATTTTCATTTCATGCATTGAATGTTTATGGTAAATTTTACTTGTTCATATTGAATATTATGAAATTGCTTGCTTAAAAACATTGGAGAGGAGCATAAAGTGTTTCCTCCTCTCTCTAGATCATTCCATTTATTAAATTGTTGAGAGAATCTTGTCTAGAGTAGGCTTATAAATCCCTAAAGTGATAGCACTTTAGGAGTCTTGTTCTGGAAACTTGTTGCTATATATTTCAAGATTATAAGGAAGAAGAATAATTTCGCTAGAGCCCAAACGAGCTTGCTCTCTAGAAAATCCATCTTTTGAGTCTTGAAGTTTGAGGCCCTAAGCTACTAGCACCTCAAACTTCATCTCATCATCCTTATGAAATTAATTTCACCATTTATTTCTCCAAGTTGTATTGTTGTTGTAATTGACTCCATACCCCAAAAGGCACTAGTTCACTTGCTCTCTTGTGAAGGAATTGCTCAAACAACTCTCAAACCCTATTGTCTAAAGATTATACTAACATTTATAACCCTAGCATAGCCTAAACTACTAAATTTATTGTTGTTGTTGCAAAACACTACTACATCCATCTAATTTGCTTCATTTTTCTGCATAATTCACTCTAACTCATAGTTAGTATACTTATTAATTGTTTGGAATAAGTGCGAATTGATCTATTGGATAAATGTTGATTTTTCACTGTCTACTCATGCAATTCTGATCTATATTTCTTGTGGCAGTTACAAAATAATAATTGTTGTTATAAACTGTCATCTAGCTGCAATTTTACTTCAGCCATTGTATATTTATGCCGTCTATTTTCTGTTGAGGTTTTACTATTATATTGGTACTTGGAAATTGCTATATACATGCTATATTTGTTCTTGTTCTAAGAAGGTACCCAAATATCTTCCCTTTGCCTCAATTCTATAAACATATAACTTTGAATTAAGTAACCAGTGAGAGGGTTCTCCAAACTTGGCTACATCATTTGCTATCTATTCCCTTGAGGTTAGTAGGGACGCCTCCCCTGGGCTGGACCTGATCCATCCCTATAACGCGGTGATTTCCTACTAAGGTGACAATGATGGGTTATCCCGTAGTTACACCGATTTGATTTAATTATTTTAGGCTTGGACAAGTACAAATTGTGCAATAAAAGTTTCAATGGAATCATG
Source organism: Picea engelmannii (assembly GCA_009831015.1). Lineage (NCBI taxonomy): Eukaryota > Viridiplantae > Streptophyta > Pinopsida > Pinales > Pinaceae > Picea > Picea engelmannii. The sequence goes on from ML796388.1 coordinate 217,349, forward strand.
ATTTACTAAGGAAAAATTTGAGTGAGATGTAAGAGAACTTGTAGTTCTTGTTTTTTTCTATTCATTTGGGTGAACATATTTAAGTAGTTGTATGAACCATTTTGGTCTACTGTGTTTTCCCCATGGTGAAGTTATCACAATTGATCTATCCTATATTGATTTTTCATCATCTAAAGAAGATTCATCTAACTCTCGAGCATTCATGTTGGGGGATAAGTCTTTTGCTATCCAATTTGGTTTTCTTTGATGTATTGTTTTTTCTTGAGTGACCTTTTTCTCCAAGTGACTAAGTAGATTATCAATCTCTCCAACCATTTGACTTTCTATCTCATCAAAGACTACTTCCTGATTGATAATGTATTTTCCATTGGATAACAACCTATATCCTTTCTTCTCATTTGAATATCTAATAAAAATGCATTTCGTACTGTGATTTTCCAACTTAGTCCTTTTTTCCTTTGGAACTAGGGTATAGAAAGTGGAGCCAAAAAACTAGAAGATGATTAATTGAAGGCTTAGTACCATACCAAGCTTCATATGGAGTAATTCTTTCCAAGGCTAATGTGGGTGATTGGTTCCTTATATATACTGTTGTATGAACTTCTTCGACCCAATATTGTGTGCTTAACCCCTTGAAATGCAACATTGATATTGCCATTCCCATTAGAGTTCTATTCATTCTTTTTGTGATTCCATTCTATTGTGGAGTATAAGAATTTTTCAACTGTCTTTTTATTCCATTTCTCCTGCAATAATCATTTAAGTCATTTGAAGTGAATTATCCTCCATTACCTGTTCTTAGTGTGCCAATCTTTTCCTTGGTGGAATTTTCAACTAAGCATTTAAATTATATGAATTTCTCAAAGGATTTTGATTTGTTCTTCAAAAAATATACCCAAATCATCCTTGTAAAATCATTAATGAAAAGAATGAAGTATTTTCATCCACCAAAAGAAGTTTCGATAGGACCACAAATGTCACTATGGATTAGTTGCAAACATATGTTTGCTCGCCATCTACTTGTGAGGAAAGGATCCCTTTTTTGTTTTCCAATGATACAAGCTTCACGCTTACCAATTTCCTTTTGAAAGTAGGAAATCCTTTCACCATTTCAACTTTCAAAATTCAATTGGCCAAATATGTAATGCCATAATCTTAAGGAGCTAGAAGATAAATCCACTGATGCGACAAAATCATGTTTGTGAGGAATCATTGTACCTTGTATCCTAAAAAATTTTCCATCTTCATAGCCATTCATTATTTTTTTGAAATTTTGTTTGACTTAAATGATTATGATCTAATCATATTCCATTATAATATGATGGTCTCCTTGCCTGATGAGCACCAAGGATAACAAATTCTTTTTAAAATTTGGAACATATCAAACATTGGAAAGTAACACTTTTACAATTCCTAGAAGAGAAAAGCAAACATATCCTTTTCCTTGAAGTGTATGAGTTGTGTCATCTACTAAGTAAATTAGATTTAGTTCCATATCTTGATATATCCAAAAATAATACTTTATGTAACACATATGTTGAGTAGCCCTAATATCTAATATCCAATCGTCTTCATAATCTTTTCTCATCACTTTGTTGGTGGAAACTGAATCTATAAAGTCAAATTCATGATTTGTTGTCAACACATATTCATAATCATTTTCTTGATTCTCTGCATACTGGTTTGAAGATGAAGCATTAGACTTAGAATGTTGTTTGAAAGTTTGTTTATCCTTGGGAAAATTCTCATTTCATGTTCTGCACTCTTCCACCACATGACCACTGCGAAGACATCTTTTTCACTTGAGTTGAGATATGTTTTCAACTCTTCGATCTTGCGATCTTCTTAAGTATTGTTGATTTCTTCCTCTTCCTTGGCTTCTACGATGACCTCAAACATAGTCAGGATTTATTGATTCATTGAATCTTCCTCCTCCTCTATAATTTTCATTGTATGATCCTCTTCCTCTTGTATTTTCATTGTAAGTGCTTCTTCCTCTTGTACTTTCATTGTAAGTACCTCTTCCTCTTGTACTCACATTGTATGCCCCTCTTCCTCCTGAGCTTTCTCCTTGTATTGAGTTGGTAAAGAGAAAATATTCCCTTGAGTTCTTATTTTTACCAAATGTCTTGTCATGTTGAACCAACAAGTCACCAAGGGAATCAAAAGTTTGATTCTCCAATTTATCAACAATTTGTAATGTTTCCAAAAAATGTTTATAAGAGGGTGGTAGTCCACTAATCAAGATTGAGGTCATAAGACTTTGTTGGTATTATGAGTAGCTGTAAAAAATAACTTACACACATATATTGTACGTGAGAAGATCAATATACTCACAAATATCACATTTCATTAATGTACAAATATAATACATCTCTCTCTTACTCTTTAATGCATACATGAGGCTTCATAATATAACATTGAGGTGCTCATAAAAATACATCCAATATATCATAAAATCCTCCACAATATCTCCATGAATATCTCCATAAATATCTATGTGATCTCCATTCCTAACTTCACTCATTGTCCTCATCTTTCATCATATGTAGACTTCTAGAATAAGTATACTTTCATTAATATAATTTCACCATATCATAACTATGAATTATTCATTCATACTCCCACTTAATGAATACTTATGATTCAATCCAAATGTCTTGAGTTATCTTCGTCATCTTCGGTCTTCTTCATCTACATCATCTTTTGTATTCTTCATCTACATCTATTTCTTCAGTTGTCATTGTATTCCTAAGTTGTATCTGAGTCAATCATTTGAACTACATAATATTCATATCGAGGATTTCTTTAGCTTACCCTTGATCTTCCCATGGGTTTTATACGGGTTCCATTCAACCATTACATCATACCTAGGGTTTCCCACAACTCACCCTTAACCATTACAAACTCGAACTAGTTTCATCTTATCACGAACCACTCATTACATTAGGTGGTTTTGGTTGACCGCAAACCTGCATCTGTCATTACAAAGTGGTTTTTGGTTTACCATGAACTAATACAAAAACAATTGACTCAAATAAATGAATATGTAAACTGACAACTCTTTCTTAAACATGTTTAATTGTCTTTAATGACAACTGACCTTTGGAGGAAAAGCTAACTCAAAAACTTTATATGGGAGATGTTGTACATATGAATATTTGACCCTACAAAATCCTTTCAACATAAAAACAACATTCTTCCATTCAGGGACATCTATCCAACCACATTGGATCTATATGTGAGGCTTTGATATTTCTTGATCCCAACACTTGTGATGGTCATGATTTGTAAGACCAAAAATGTTGTAGGGATGTATGTTCCAACATTTTTCCTTTGCATGCCTTGTTCTTCCACAATGATTGCAACATTCTTGTTCCTATTTTTGTAGTTGGTTTATTGTTGTGGCTTCTGCTCTTGGTTCATTGCTACTACTGCGAATTGTAGATGATTCACCTATTATCAATTTATTTGCTTTCACAAACTTAATAGTTGTGTTGCTTGTTTGACCTTCATAACCAAGGTCTTCATTTCTTGGTATTACACATACTTGTATGGGATTTTGGATACCTTGACCATTTTTTCCTAAAACTTTGTCATCATAACCCATATTATTCATAATTTTTTAACCTATTCCCTTTACGTGCTTTTCAAAGCAACCTATTCCATCACCTTTACTAAGAGGTTCATCTTTAGAAATATCATCAAGATCATCATTTGGAGCATCATCATGTGGAGTCTCAAAACAAGAGAGAGACATACGTACATCGACACTATTATCATCAACCAGAAAACAAGTATCACACAAACTATCAATCTTCTGAATAAAGTCACTAGTATCACAAATTGCATCACACATCACTTTTTATGGGTTCATTCTTCTTACTTCACCTTCAAGTGCTAACAACACATTTTCCTTTTCCAATAAGTCTTGTTGCAATGATTCTATCATTTGATCTTTCTTATCATTAATTTTGAGAAGACCATTTACCCATTCATCTAGTGATTCCAACCTTTCTTCTAGTATA
>ML796388.1:221476-239256 GCA_009831015.1 Picea engelmannii
TGTTTATTCCCTCGAGGTTACCAGGGATTCCTCCCGTGGTCTGGACCTTATCCATCCCTAAAACGTGAGGATTTCCTACTAAGGTGATAGTGGTGGGTTACCCTGTAGTTACATTGATTTGATTTACTTGTCTTAGGCTTGGACAAGTACAAATTTTGTGATAACATTTTTGGCGCCGTTGCTGGGGACAATCAAGTGAGTTTTCCCCAATGACAAATATTTGGTGAGTTTTTCCCAGAGCCCTTTTCTTATAATCTTACCCGACGACTCCACTACGGGTGATTCCTTCTTATTTTGATAATCCTTAAGGGGTTATCTGGTGACTCCATTGGTGACAACCCATTCTAGACATCACTATAACAACCAACCATGGCTCTTCCATGGGATACAGGCAATATTTTCAAACCCTTGTACATGAGTAAGATCCTAGGGTATCCTCGACAAATGCTTCATGAGCACACAAATTCATGGCTACCTATTTTTTCTAGTAATGATGAGACTACTGTCAAGGAACACATGAGTATTTTTTGGGCCTTCTTTCATCTTTTTCCTATGGATGAAGATGTTGAAGATCTGGTGATGAAACTTTTTGGAGACACTTTTCATGATGATGCTAGAATATGGTTTAATGGTCTCAGTGACAAAAACATCAAGAGCATGGCCAAATTTCAAGAGATATTCCTTGATAGGTGGAGCACTAAAGAATACCCTGATATACTCTGTGACATGGATGAGGAAGAAAATTACAAAGAGGAGCAATAATAATCCCATGATTTTACTAAAGACAATAGAGACATGATTGAAGAACAAGAGCCTGGAGAGGTGAGTCACGAGGATGCAGTGTTGGTGTCTACTCCTCCATTTGATTAAGTCATCCAAGATTCCATTCCTCCTACACAAGAAGAAGAGAATGTGGATAGTCATTTTCCTTTTTAGGTTTTTTATGATTCCATGTTTTATAATTTTGAAGGTGGAGAGATAGAGGAATTGTTGGATGCACTAGACCCTTCATGTTGTAATAAATATGATGATGTGGTTGATAATATTGATGAGTTTATACATGCTGGGAAATGTAAATGGTATGTGACTGGTCATGGTGAAGACCCCATTTATGATATTGAAGGTCATTTTCCATTGTTGCTATTACAACAACTGTATGTGATTGCTACTAATTCTGATATTTGGAAACAAGGAGATAACAAGATTATGGATTTGTTCCAACCTCATAAGGATGATTGTATGCAACATTCTTATGAAGATTTGTATTCATACCCTAGGGGGTTTGATGCTTATTCTTTTGAGCACTTGGATTTATTCTATGAAGAAAATATTCAACCATGATTGTGCTCCACTCTTGATGAGGGTAAGGACATGATTTTCCCAGAGCAAGATACTTGTGATGAGGCTTTCTAACACCCTTGTTTTCCTTTATCTTTCCATTTCATTGAGGATGCAACTGAGAAATGTGCTTCTTGTCCCAAGATGTTTATGAGGTGAAATGTTTTCTTGGAATTCAAGAGTAGGTTGAATTATTTAAGAAAAAGTTTGATATCTTGATCTTTCAACCTTCCCCTAAGTAATTTTCAGTCATCCTTCTGATTTTTGTTCATCCCTTTTCAGGCCTTGGAGAGTGATAATATCTGGGCTAGTCAACCTTCTGACCCTTTAAGCTAGCCTAATGAGTCTCTACCTTGTCATGACCCTATTCAAATATGGATTGATCATTCTCATGAGAAAATGGATTGGAATAATTTTGTCTCTCCCTCCCACCTCCATGAGTTATACTTTATGATTAGTTGTGACACAATGCATGCTCTGACTTGTGTTCCTTTTGTGCTTGATTTATGCTTGTTTTGGTTTATGATGAAGCATAAGGGTAGGTGTTGTGATACAATGCTAGCACGGTTTTACTAGTTATATGATTATACCTAACATTTAAACTAACATAGATTAGAGTAGGTAGGTTAGGGTAGGCATTTGCATCCTTCATATCATGGCAGTGTAGTTTGAATTTAGCTTGATTTGCATGAACACTTATGATTTACATGTTTTATCCTTTCATCCTGCATCATTGTTATGTCATACTTATATGTTTGCATGATCATATTGGTATGTTAGAATAAAAATATTGGAAAATTTTATTTTCAACATTTTCTTTTGGATTTCGATAATTTTCATAAGAATAAGGGGTGATAGCACCACCCTAGATGCTCTGAAAATTTTTCTTGAGTGTGTAGGAACATATCATACTAGAGATGTTGAGGTTCTCATGCACTCTACGGTGAGCACATGTCCCCAAGTAGGAGCCTGATGTTAACCCCTCAGACTAGGGGTAACTAAGGAGATCATGTCTCGAGGCCCACAGGTAGCAGGCATGGAGTGCCAAGAGCCAGATTGACTAGCAGAGCCCCACAAGCCCCCTCCTATTTTACTTACACTATCAGTCATCACCAAAAATAGAGAAGCATCCATCACATCAACCTGACTCTAGAAGACATCATGTCTTACTTCATGAGGTAATAAGTATGGTTTCATGTTAAATGTCACTTTAATAATTGAAGCATTTGAATATGTTGCAAAGAATCCTTTCTTGATTACATAACGTTGCTTGGAAATTATACCTTTTGCCTTATTTAACCTTTATGGGTGTCATTACGTCCTAGTAAGTTTGTCACCCTTGGGAATGGGGTGCTATTGGGGGTTCCTTGAAGAGTGGTTGTACCATTCCCAATCATACTTATCACTTTCCATACTTCTTCAAGATCATCCCCTCATCTTTTGGGTCTTCGGGTGCACTGACCCAAGAAGGGATTGTACCTCATTTCATGGGAAGAAGGGATTGAAGGCCCATAGGGGAATGTAGCTGGAAAAAGATAAAATCCAATCGTAAACATTCCATATACTCGCCCTAGGATCACAGGAACAATGAAACACTTCTCGAAAAAAATGAGGGACTCATAAAATAAATAACTAATTAATCAATCATTCCAACCAAGGTAGAGGATATGTGGGCTATGCATTTCCTTTTAGTCCCCCTTATTATCTTAAACTTGGAAAAAAATGACAACCAAGGTAGAGCGTATGTGGGCTATGTGTTTTCCTTTTTAGTACCCCTTATTGTCTTCAACTTGGAAACACACTGATTAATTAATGGAAAATAAATGGGCTTGGAAAAATGTTGCATCATAGATAAAGGGCATCACACCCTCTATAAAGGCACCCATAAATGAGACAATACGAGCCCTTGTATATCATGAAACCCATGCTCAAAAGTCTTACCTACTCCACCCCATACTTACACATGAATTAGATGTGTTTCCCATAGGAAACACCTTGGACTTTGGGATTGACTGAACCAATAAGATGCCTTGACACCCTCCCACACCTAAATTTGACAAATTGTATAAGGTATTTTAACATTTGTTTAGTTTGAAAAGGTGGGGTTTGATGCACATGTTTGGGTGGTTCCATTATTATATGTGGCTTACTTAGCATGATTCTTGTGACTTATGAACCCTTGGAGGGTGCATCTATTTTTATTTGTAGGACCTTTCCCGGTGGGTAGGTATTCATGAGGATATGATTGGCTTTGGACCTTCATGAGGGATTTGGAGCCCAAGGATGGATGTAGAAACCCCACGTCTGGGGCAGACTTGTGATAATCATTTGCACATTGAAGGAGGAGGTCGTTTCCTTTGGAGGCACTCTCACATGACTAGGAGATGAGATTCCACCTCTCTCGGCTTGGACGTTAGCCTTTGGGGGCTTGGACATCACCCTACTAGCCCATGACGTCACTTAGAGCTTGAGGCTTTGATGGAAGAGGGTTTGACATGACGGTTGGCACATGTGGCATGATTGAGGGCCTTTAGAGGCCTAGCGTTACACTTCTCCACCTCAAAATTTCACTTTGGGAGAATAATGTCACCCTAGAAGGGATGGCATCACCCTTTTTAGGGTTATTTTGTGTACAAATGATTTTATGTAATTTACAGGAAAAATTTTGTGAGGTCGACCCTCTTTATATTTTAAAGTTGACTTTAAAAGTGGAAAAATATGGTTTTCAAGGCCTCATATAAATAGAGGCCTTTCCATTTTCATTTATCATAACAACTCTTCCTCACACAAGAGGATTAGGTATGAAATTTTCACCCTCTTTGGCATACTTTGACTCTTTTACTCATGCGATAGGCTTGGGGGAGCTATTTTTGGATGTCTCTTGGCTTAATATTGGTGGAAAAATATGCAACTAGGGTTTGTTCTTGATTATTCTTGGTGAAGTAAGAGAAATATTTAATTTTCATTTCATGCATTGAATGTTTATGGTAAATTTTACTTGTTCATATTGAATATTATGAAATTGCTTGCTTAAAAACATTGGAGAGGAGCATAAAGTGTTTCCTCCTCTCTCTAGATCATTCCATTTATTAAATTGTTGAGAGAATCTTGTCTAGAGTAGGCTTATAAATCCCTAAAGTGATAGCACTTTAGGAGTCTTGTTCTGGAAACTTGTTGCTATATATTTCAAGATTATAAGGAAGAAGAATAATTTCGCTAGAGCCCAAACGAGCTTGCTCTCTAGAAAATCCATCTTTTGAGTCTTGAAGTTTGAGGCCCTAAGCTACTAGCACCTCAAACTTCATCTCATCATCCTTATGAAATTAATTTCACCATTTATTTCTCCAAGTTGTATTGTTGTTGTAATTGACTCCATACCCCAAAAGGCACTAGTTCACTTGCTCTCTTGTGAAGGAATTGCTCAAACAACTCTCAAACCCTATTGTCTAAAGATTATACTAACATTTATAACCCTAGCATAGCCTAAACTACTAAATTTATTGTTGTTGTTGCAAAACACTACTACATCCATCTAATTTGCTTCATTTTTCTGCATAATTCACTCTAACTCATAGTTAGTATACTTATTAATTGTTTGGAATAAGTGCGAATTGATCTATTGGATAAATGTTGATTTTTCACTGTCTACTCATGCAATTCTGATCTATATTTCTTGTGGCAGTTACAAAATAATAATTGTTGTTATAAACTGTCATCTAGCTGCAATTTTACTTCAGCCATTGTATATTTATGCCGTCTATTTTCTGTTGAGGTTTTACTATTATATTGGTACTTGGAAATTGCTATATACATGCTATATTTGTTCTTGTTCTAAGAAGGTACCCAAATATCTTCCCTTTGCCTCAATTCTATAAACATATAACTTTGAATTAAGTAACCAGTGAGAGGGTTCTCCAAACTTGGCTACATCATTTGCTATCTATTCCCTTGAGGTTAGTAGGGACGCCTCCCCTGGGCTGGACCTGATCCATCCCTATAACGCGGTGATTTCCTACTAAGGTGACAATGATGGGTTATCCCGTAGTTACACCGATTTGATTTAATTATTTTAGGCTTGGACAAGTACAAATTGTGCAATAAAAGTTTCAATGGAATCATGATTTACTAAGGAAAAATTTGAGTGAGATGTAAGAGAACTTGTAGTTCTTGTTTTTTTCTATTCATTTGGGTGAACATATTTAAGTAGTTGTATGAACCATTTTGGTCTACTGTGTTTTCCCCATGGTGAAGTTATCACAATTGATCTATCCTATATTGATTTTTCATCATCTAAAGAAGATTCATCTAACTCTCGAGCATTCATGTTGGGGGATAAGTCTTTTGCTATCCAATTTGGTTTTCTTTGATGTATTGTTTTTTCTTGAGTGACCTTTTTCTCCAAGTGACTAAGTAGATTATCAATCTCTCCAACCATTTGACTTTCTATCTCATCAAAGACTACTTCCTGATTGATAATGTATTTTCCATTGGATAACAACCTATATCCTTTCTTCTCATTTGAATATCTAATAAAAATGCATTTCGTACTGTGATTTTCCAACTTAGTCCTTTTTTCCTTTGGAACTAGGGTATAGAAAGTGGAGCCAAAAAACTAGAAGATGATTAATTGAAGGCTTAGTACCATACCAAGCTTCATATGGAGTAATTCTTTCCAAGGCTAATGTGGGTGATTGGTTCCTTATATATACTGTTGTATGAACTTCTTCGACCCAATATTGTGTGCTTAACCCCTTGAAATGCAACATTGATATTGCCATTCCCATTAGAGTTCTATTCATTCTTTTTGTGATTCCATTCTATTGTGGAGTATAAGAATTTTTCAACTGTCTTTTTATTCCATTTCTCCTGCAATAATCATTTAAGTCATTTGAAGTGAATTATCCTCCATTACCTGTTCTTAGTGTGCCAATCTTTTCCTTGGTGGAATTTTCAACTAAGCATTTAAATTATATGAATTTCTCAAAGGATTTTGATTTGTTCTTCAAAAAATATACCCAAATCATCCTTGTAAAATCATTAATGAAAAGAATGAAGTATTTTCATCCACCAAAAGAAGTTTCGATAGGACCACAAATGTCACTATGGATTAGTTGCAAACATATGTTTGCTCGCCATCTACTTGTGAGGAAAGGATCCCTTTTTTGTTTTCCAATGATACAAGCTTCACGCTTACCAATTTCCTTTTGAAAGTAGGAAATCCTTTCACCATTTCAACTTTCAAAATTCAATTGGCCAAATATGTAATGCCATAATCTTAAGGAGCTAGAAGATAAATCCACTGATGCGACAAAATCATGTTTGTGAGGAATCATTGTACCTTGTATCCTAAAAAATTTTCCATCTTCATAGCCATTCATTATTTTTTTGAAATTTTGTTTGACTTAAATGATTATGATCTAATCATATTCCATTATAATATGATGGTCTCCTTGCCTGATGAGCACCAAGGATAACAAATTCTTTTTAAAATTTGGAACATATCAAACATTGGAAAGTAACACTTTTACAATTCCTAGAAGAGAAAAGCAAACATATCCTTTTCCTTGAAGTGTATGAGTTGTGTCATCTACTAAGTAAATTAGATTTAGTTCCATATCTTGATATATCCAAAAATAATACTTTATGTAACACATATGTTGAGTAGCCCTAATATCTAATATCCAATCGTCTTCATAATCTTTTCTCATCACTTTGTTGGTGGAAACTGAATCTATAAAGTCAAATTCATGATTTGTTGTCAACACATATTCATAATCATTTTCTTGATTCTCTGCATACTGGTTTGAAGATGAAGCATTAGACTTAGAATGTTGTTTGAAAGTTTGTTTATCCTTGGGAAAATTCTCATTTCATGTTCTGCACTCTTCCACCACATGACCACTGCGAAGACATCTTTTTCACTTGAGTTGAGATATGTTTTCAACTCTTCGATCTTGCGATCTTCTTAAGTATTGTTGATTTCTTCCTCTTCCTTGGCTTCTACGATGACCTCAAACATAGTCAGGATTTATTGATTCATTGAATCTTCCTCCTCCTCTATAATTTTCATTGTATGATCCTCTTCCTCTTGTATTTTCATTGTAAGTGCTTCTTCCTCTTGTACTTTCATTGTAAGTACCTCTTCCTCTTGTACTCACATTGTATGCCCCTCTTCCTCCTGAGCTTTCTCCTTGTATTGAGTTGGTAAAGAGAAAATATTCCCTTGAGTTCTTATTTTTACCAAATGTCTTGTCATGTTGAACCAACAAGTCACCAAGGGAATCAAAAGTTTGATTCTCCAATTTATCAACAATTTGTAATGTTTCCAAAAAATGTTTATAAGAGGGTGGTAGTCCACTAATCAAGATTGAGGTCATAAGACTTTGTTGGTATTATGAGTAGCTGTAAAAAATAACTTACACACATATATTGTACGTGAGAAGATCAATATACTCACAAATATCACATTTCATTAATGTACAAATATAATACATCTCTCTCTTACTCTTTAATGCATACATGAGGCTTCATAATATAACATTGAGGTGCTCATAAAAATACATCCAATATATCATAAAATCCTCCACAATATCTCCATGAATATCTCCATAAATATCTATGTGATCTCCATTCCTAACTTCACTCATTGTCCTCATCTTTCATCATATGTAGACTTCTAGAATAAGTATACTTTCATTAATATAATTTCACCATATCATAACTATGAATTATTCATTCATACTCCCACTTAATGAATACTTATGATTCAATCCAAATGTCTTGAGTTATCTTCGTCATCTTCGGTCTTCTTCATCTACATCATCTTTTGTATTCTTCATCTACATCTATTTCTTCAGTTGTCATTGTATTCCTAAGTTGTATCTGAGTCAATCATTTGAACTACATAATATTCATATCGAGGATTTCTTTAGCTTACCCTTGATCTTCCCATGGGTTTTATACGGGTTCCATTCAACCATTACATCATACCTAGGGTTTCCCACAACTCACCCTTAACCATTACAAACTCGAACTAGTTTCATCTTATCACGAACCACTCATTACATTAGGTGGTTTTGGTTGACCGCAAACCTGCATCTGTCATTACAAAGTGGTTTTTGGTTTACCATGAACTAATACAAAAACAATTGACTCAAATAAATGAATATGTAAACTGACAACTCTTTCTTAAACATGTTTAATTGTCTTTAATGACAACTGACCTTTGGAGGAAAAGCTAACTCAAAAACTTTATATGGGAGATGTTGTACATATGAATATTTGACCCTACAAAATCCTTTCAACATAAAAACAACATTCTTCCATTCAGGGACATCTATCCAACCACATTGGATCTATATGTGAGGCTTTGATATTTCTTGATCCCAACACTTGTGATGGTCATGATTTGTAAGACCAAAAATGTTGTAGGGATGTATGTTCCAACATTTTTCCTTTGCATGCCTTGTTCTTCCACAATGATTGCAACATTCTTGTTCCTATTTTTGTAGTTGGTTTATTGTTGTGGCTTCTGCTCTTGGTTCATTGCTACTACTGCGAATTGTAGATGATTCACCTATTATCAATTTATTTGCTTTCACAAACTTAATAGTTGTGTTGCTTGTTTGACCTTCATAACCAAGGTCTTCATTTCTTGGTATTACACATACTTGTATGGGATTTTGGATACCTTGACCATTTTTTCCTAAAACTTTGTCATCATAACCCATATTATTCATAATTTTTTAACCTATTCCCTTTACGTGCTTTTCAAAGCAACCTATTCCATCACCTTTACTAAGAGGTTCATCTTTAGAAATATCATCAAGATCATCATTTGGAGCATCATCATGTGGAGTCTCAAAACAAGAGAGAGACATACGTACATCGACACTATTATCATCAACCAGAAAACAAGTATCACACAAACTATCAATCTTCTGAATAAAGTCACTAGTATCACAAATTGCATCACACATCACTTTTTATGGGTTCATTCTTCTTACTTCACCTTCAAGTGCTAACAACACATTTTCCTTTTCCAATAAGTCTTGTTGCAATGATTCTATCATTTGATCTTTCTTATCATTAATTTTGAGAAGACCATTTACCCATTCATCTAGTGATTCCAACCTTTCTTCTAGTATACTTATGTGTTCTCTAGTGCAATCAAAAAATTCTTTAAAAAAATTGTTCCTTATTGAATTGTCTTTTTTATGTTGTTTACGTAATCTGTCAATTTCAGGGAGAGCGTCATCAAGATCCTGTTGCATCAATTAAATTTCATGATTGGAGTTTTGTAGTCGTTTGCCTCCTTTACCCATAATGAAGTATCAATGTAATCATGCTCATTTATCAAGAAGTAACACAATGATCGTGAGGGTTTCAGGTACCACCAAACATGCACCAAAATTTTTCAACACTTCAAACCTTGTCCTCAAATAAAAACTCAATCCCAATACAAAGATCCCATTACAATTCAATGCAATTACAAATTGTGACTTCAAAAACAACTTTTCTAACTTGACATCAAAATATAGCTTTTTATGACTCCTCCTCACTTCATCATAGTTACACTTGTCTTGACTTCATTTGGACAAGTATCTTTCAACTTGAAAAACTCTCAATTTCAACTTTCTACATCAATAATTCAATTTTGACTTATGATATCAAAACATATCTCTAAACTTAAACACTCACATAGTTTTTTTACATCAACTTGCAAACTCACATTACATTGAATTTACTTACTTTGGTTATTTCAAGACTCACTCTGCATGACTCTCTTACCACTCATAAAATAATGAGTTTGATTCAAATTGTATTTACTTTAAATATCACCCAAAAATAATTTCAAGGCATGCTTCTTTCCATATAATTTCTTCTCACATCATGGTCAACCACTTAAATATATTTATTTTGATAAAATAACATGTCACTTTTAAATATATGAAAAATCGTATGTTAACTAATAGGAATTTAGCTTTAAAAACTCATACTCTTTTTTGTAGATTTTCTGAGGTACTATCAGGTTGCCAAAATAGGTCTGTCCTTGACCTGTTATTTGGCTCTAAGTTCACAATCTCAAAAATTTCTTCTTGCTGTCTTTTAGGACAACAAACTTTTTAGTAACTTTATGCTGATAATTTATGTGGTTAAGTGTTATTTGAGGTGCCCTTGCAAGTGTTTTCAGACCCCAATGTTAGCACATGCAATATACTCAAAACATATAACACTCCTCATGATATTTACAACTCTAACAAGCTGATGTAAACTCTAACCATGCATAAAATGAACACAAGTATTTTTGGTCAACATGACCCTAGATAAAACCCCCCCGGGGAAAACCAGTTTGGAATGAAAGTGTATATAAGTGGTGTCTAAAGCGTGAGATACAACAAGTAATACAATACAAAGGAACCTGTATAAATAGCAAGCTCCTCTTGAGTCTTGCCAAAGGATCCAATGAGATATGCGCCCAAGATTACTGCACCCTCTCCCTTTGTTTCTCTGTCCACTGAAGTGAAGAACCCTCCTTCCTCTTTGACCCAATGAAGAAACCCCTCCACAAAAATTTGCTCTCCTGTGTTGCCTCTCCATTGAAACAATCATATCTGACTTCCTCCAAGTAAAACTATTCCCTGCTAGCTGTGTGCCCCCCTCCTATGGTGCACCCTCCTTTAAGAAAGTGTGATCACCACAAATAAACTTGGCGCTAAGACTTCATGATCCCTTCATGAAAGGAGGTTCCCACGATCTCCTCTCCCAATGCTTCCATTCCCATATCCTTTCCCTTCTCCAAGCTCATTTGTTGAACATACAAGTGATAATGAGCCTCCAAATGCAATATACGCCCTCTTTATAAAAATCATAAGGAAACCTAGAAATGGATGGATGATATCATCCCATCCCATTTCTAATCAAAGGTTGAGATCTTCCAAAAAGAATCTCAACTCAAAACCCACTTTGGATTAGTTTCCTTATTTCTCTTTATGTCCCTCAATTCACCCACAAAATGAATTAATAGTCACTTTTGACTTAAGTGACATATTTCACTTTTGACTTAAATCTCCTAAGTCAAAGTGAAATTAGAATCATAAAGTAAATTAATGAGGGTAATATTCTCCCCCTTTGTGTTTAGAGACTCACAAACACAAGGGGGCCACTTTCCAAGGTACCCAAATCTCCACATTTTTTAGATACCTTTGACCAACTACCATAATTTGCTTCAAACATTGTTCAAATGCTAGGATTTCAATTCCTCTCAATGCCTACGGACAAATTCCAACAAATCACCCTCCATGTCTTTTATGAATCTGTTGTTTTGGAGTGTTGCCAATCTGGAGAGTAAAAATGGTGACTGTTGTATTTATTGCAATTTATCCAAATGTTGATATTCAAATGATTGGCATTCAAAGAAGATACACGAATTCTATCAGTGTTGGGGCTGTCGCTTGGGGCCCAGATATTCAATCCCTCTGCCAAGACATTGTTACATGAATCAATGGACATATCTAACTGCTTTCCATTAATGGAAATGATATCTCTCACCAGGGTATTCGTAGTGCCCGCCAATTGTAAAGACACATGCTCAAGTTTGCATTGTTGATTATTTTTACACTTCCACCAGGAGGCTCCTTGTTCATATAAATGTTCCCTGTGCAATTTTTTTTTCCATTCCATCTTCCATGCTACCTGTTGACCTCAATGTCTTTTAAATTCCTCATGTCCTCTTTTAAAAAAAATCATGGCTCTTGGTGCCTCTTTTCCTGAATCTGATGCCAATATGTAAAGGTGTCTCACTCCAATGAAAAACTCCTTCATGTAGGCTTCAATGATTCCTTGGCAGTGACTTGATTAGCCTCACACAACTACAAAGTAACTACAATAAATTCTTACACAAAATTCTCTTCCACATTGGTTAAAAAACTCCTAAGAAGGGCTCCTCTGGCAGCTTATTCGATGCATTCACTATAGCATACAACAATTCAGCTATAGGAAGTCCAAATCCCAAACTCCTACACACATTTTTCACACAAATATGACACAGAATATATCACCCACACTCTACATATGGATCACACCCTTTGATCACACACAACCTCACATGTATCCAAGATCCCCATTGCTCTGATACCAAGTGTTGGTATTATGAGCAACTGGCGACAATAATTTATATGCATAAATTGCACATAACAAGAGCAATATACTCACAAGGATCACATTTCATTAATTTACAAATATAATACATCAGTTTCTTACTCTTCAATAGATACACGAGGCCTCATAATATAGCATTGAGGTGCTCATAACAAGATGTCCAATATAACATAACAATCTCCACAATATCTCCATAAATATCTATGTGATCTCTATCCCTAACTTCAATCATTGTCCTCATATTTCATCATATGTAGACTTCTAGAATAAGTATACTTTCATTAATATAATTTCATCATATCATAAGTATGAATTATTCCTTCATACTTTCTTCCACACTTTAAATCGACATTTTATTAATTCCATTATGATATTTTTCAACCAGAGATGTGCTCCAAAACATCTCCCCCTTCGGCCAATTTTCGATTAAGCAAATAATTATGAAGCTCAACCCGTTTTGACTCAAATTGAGTATCAAACATCTTCTTGAAAATTTTCCAAGCATCATTTTCATTTTCAATGTGTATAAACAATTCCTCTGTTACAAAGGATCTCAAAAGTGCAAGTGATTTTTCATCTCTTAATTCCCATTTTTCTAGTTTTGTAACATTAGTGGGACTAATTAAAGATTTTTCTCTATTAGATATATCTTTCCACAAGTTATTAAAAAATAAGGTATTTTTCATGTGATGACTCCAAGACGTATAGTTCTTGGGTCCATCCAATTTGTCTGAATCGGTGAATAAATTTACCAATTTTGACATGATGAATTCCTTATCAAGTCCACACAATCAATTGAATGGTACCATGCACAAGAGACATTGCACACACTTCAAAAGAGTGCTATAGGGGCTTGGCCTTGACCCTCCTATATCCTCAATGAAAAATATGTTGATAGTGTATTTCACTAGACTCTTACCAATGCTTTAATTACAAATTACAAATTTTCTTCAATTTGTCAAACTTTCAAAATTTAACACAATAGTTCTCATAAAATGATGATCATGACCCCCTTTGAAGTAAACAATATTGTTCAATGCTTCAATTACAATGTCTAATAAATATGCCCCCCTTAAACTAGAGAATACTTAGATTTTTAAACAAATAAATCACCCCTTAACATGTTCCATATGACCCCAGATGGGGTGATAGTGGGAGCCACTTGCCAAGAGGAGCAACCAAGAGAGATCCACTATGGCGTCAACCATGTGACAAACACGTGCCTCCCCCTCTTGCCACCTTAATGCTCTTAAAACCACATTGCATGAGACAGGGCACCATTAATCTCAGTGTGCCTTGATCTGGCTATCCGTCCCTTTGATGGACTAGTGCCATGGCTCTGAATTTACTCTGCGCGTGTGTTGGTTTAATGGATGGAACTAGTGACTCAGATACTATGAACTGCACTAGGTGCATTGGGCACCTCATTCTCCTATGGCCGAGTCCTCCAGAGCTCGACCTTCTGCTCAGTTGCTCCTATGCGTGTTATTGTTCTCTCCTGGGTGTTTCCGCCCTCACCGTGTCTCAGAGATGCTGAGATAGAGGGGGAGGTCCAAACGAGGCTCGACATGGAAACCCAGCCAACCACATCTATCCCTCCGCCCCCCACCCACACCTTCCTAAAGCTCCTCCTCCTTATCGCCTTCCTTGTCCTCCTCCCTGGCACAATCGACCCACAGTACCATCAGCCTCCCATCCCTCTCATCACCTTTTGCTTGCAGGTTGGAGTGGTTTGATCTCTAGGGGACTTCTCTGGGATTTAACCCAGCCCCCCTTGGAGATTTGTCCTGCGCTTCGCAGCCAGTACCAGTGTCTCCACCAAATTCGTCGGCTTGCTCGCTTTCCCAGTCGCCCCACACCCTTCTACACTATGATCACTCTCAGGGTGATGGCCATGAAGCAAGCCAAGGTTCACAACAACATCTTCACTCCCATGCTGACTCTTGCGTCGACTCTGAATTTGAATTGCAAGCAGGCCTTGCATTGATGCAAGGCCTGGTTTTTGAGTTACGACGGGACTTGGATGATCTACAGTTTCACATGGATATTCTGGATGGGAAAGAAACACAATTCCTACAACTTCTTTCAACAATGTAGGATGCCTACCACCCCTCACCTGGAGAAGCACACACAATAGAGGCTGAGCCACTAGTCTTGGCACCATCTCCACCACTTGGGACTTCGGAGGACACTGCACCAGTCAAGGAGGAGGACACAACACTAGTCAAGGAGGAGGACGCGACACCAGTGAAGGACGAACCAACCCCTCTTGGGGACCCGATGCTCGGTGACACCTCCATGGACGTGTGGCTGAACTACAACCCTACTACTTGACATGCATAGGTGTCTCTTTTATTTTGCTTGATTGGAGGGTCGTATTACTGTTGTTTTTCCTCATAGATGCCATAGTGATAATCCGTGTCAATTACTGTATGTGTCAATTACTGTCAAGCTGGTCACCCTTAGGGGAATGCAATTTTCTGTTATATGTCAGTAGAAAGGTCAAGTTGTAATATTTTGCTGTTAGGACTTGTTATGACTGACAGTTTAAGGCTTGGACTAAGGAATTGTTCAACTGGCTGAGCTGGTTTCCCCTTGGGGCAACTCAGTGTTTACATCCTAGAACAAAGTGATGATACTGTAATCTTTGATTTTGGTAGGTTTTTTATACAATCTTACTTACAAAAAACAAAAACATGTTCCATATGGAAATTGGAATCTAAGTGTTTCCCACTCTCTTTAATGGCATAATAACTTTTTTGTCTTTTTCATGTTACCCTGTATGAAATTTTTACTTTTGTAAAAAAAATGACTTTAAAAGAATATGTCATACCATTAAAATTGATGAACAATGTTCCCATGAAGGAGCATCACCAACATCAAATCGCAGGGTTTCATATTTTATTCATATGACCGCATCAGGAAAAACTGATAACAGAGTTTCCAAACATGCATTTACCTCCTCTTCCTCAATATCACAACCGGTTTCAGCTAGTAGTTGCAGGTTTTGTTATGTTTGCTTCACTTTCTACAATACCACTCTGACATGCACAAAGTTCTCAGATGCCTTAAGAAAGCTTTGGAAATCTAATTCTGTCTGACAATTCCTTCATAAATATTTGGAAACGATCAAACTGGTGGCTATTGTGCAGAAAATGGTGTCGCTCCATTTTTATTTTTGCTATAATATTGGAACTGTCTATTTGAAAAAATATCTCCCTACAATTGTAGAGCAATATATTTGATCCAATGACCTGGGCACATTGTATTATTAACTCAATTCTATGGCTAATTCAAATATCATACTCAACGTGGCAAGGAAAACTACTACTCTCTTTATTTCACATAATCTTGAAACAAAAACGTTGTCGAGATTCTTGTAGTTTGATTAATCGATACCCATATCTCATTATTATTCAGAGAACATGTTTTCTGGCTTCTGGCAATGGACTCCTATAATCGACGAAGAGTAATTTCAATTGTAGAGGATGGGACATTATCTCTGGATCAGAATCAACTTAAAAATTGGATTGGAAGAAAATGATGCACACAAGATACCTCTGCAGAAAATACGAACAAAAAACAGGGGAGGAAAGGAATAGAAAATCAATGGAGGAGAGTTGCAAAGCGGTGGAATAGAGCTACTAGATCAAGGATTTCTTCCAAATCTTGGACATATGAATTGAAGGAGGGTATTTTCTTATGCAACAAAAAATAGATCTAAACAAAGATCTAATAAACTAGATTCACACTGATGGAGACTAGATTCAAATTTAAAAAAAAAAATCACTTTTTATGGCTCAAAGAATTTGCTAGATTTATATGAACTAGATTCACATTGATGGAGACCAGATTCAATTTTTTTTTTTAAATCACTTTTTATGGCTCAAAGAAATTGCTAGATTCATATAGTTTTACATTTAGGAGGTTTTTTTTTTAGCAGATTTAAGAAATAAATGTCCGTTGAGATACAAAAAAAAATTGTAGATTTACAATGGATCAAAAAACATCTATAAAATTTCTTTTAGATCTTGAAAGATTGCAGATAAAAAAATATATTACAAGAGATCTAAAATATATCAGAATCTTAACTTTAAATAACAAAGTATCTCCGTAAAGACGCCATTTTGTTTGATGAAGAAGCTAAGCTTGATCTTTGGAGTGTTCTTCTTCATTGATCCATCATGGCCTTCTCATCACCATGACTCTTTCATCATTATAGCATTCTCCTCAACATGGCTCTGATACCATGTTAATTTCCAGAAGTTTCGTCAAACACGTAATGGGGGAGAGGTAGAGCATATATATAACTTCTCAAGCCTTATCTCAATATTACATGTCTCCTTGACCAACAACTCAAGGATAATCACTATGACAAGGATGTGACAAGGCCAACTTATCTCCTAGAAAATGCACAACTTATAGAATAACTTTATTATTCTAGGAAAAATACCTATCTAAATAAAATTTACAATTATTAGGCTAACAATTGCACAACTATACTTACTATATGTTCCAACATCTATATCCTCTACTCTAGTGGATCTCCAAATAGTTATCAACAATAATTCCAAGGTATTTAGAGAGATGCCTAAAGGTCTTTCACTTGCTTGAGATCATGACCATGCTATTCATTTGCAACCACTAAGTGTACCACCTAACATTAGGCCTTACATGCATCCATATGAACAAAAGAGTGAAATTGATCATATGATCCAATAAATGTTAGAGGCCGACATAATTCAACCTAGCCAAATTTATTTCTCTTCACCAGTCGCGATGGTTATGAAAAAGGATGATTCATGGCATATGTGTCAAGATTATAGACAAATCAAAAAAATGATCATCAAAGATAAGTTAAATCCTATTCCTGTCATTGATGAATTATTACATGACTTGCATGGAGCAATTTTCTTTACTAAATTGGATCTTCATTTAGGATATCATCAAATTAGAAAGAGGTAGGAAGACATTCCCAAAACAACCTTTATAACACATGAAGGTCATTATGAGTTTTTGGTTATGCCATTTGGACTTACTAATGCACCTTGAACATTTCAAATCTAGATGAATTCTATTTTCAAACTCTTCCCTAGAAAATTTGTGTTCGTAATTTTTGATGACATACTAATCTACAACAAATATTGGGAAGAGCATATACAACATGTAATGCCCCCATTTTTGGCAAAATTAAATATTTAATTAATTATTTCATTATGTTGCCTAAAGTTAAATTTGGCAACTAGTATTTAATTAATTATTATTTAATTTTAAGTGACTTA
>ML796388.1:239306-258752 GCA_009831015.1 Picea engelmannii
TGTTTATTCCCTCGAGGTTACCAGGGATTCCTCCCGTGGTCTGGACCTTATCCATCCCTAAAACGTGAGGATTTCCTACTAAGGTGATAGTGGTGGGTTACCCTGTAGTTACATTGATTTGATTTACTTGTCTTAGGCTTGGACAAGTACAAATTTTGTGATAACATTTTTGGCGCCGTTGCTGGGGACAATCAAGTGAGTTTTCCCCAATGACAAATATTTGGTGAGTTTTTCCCAGAGCCCTTTTCTTATAATCTTACCCGACGACTCCACTACGGGTGATTCCTTCTTATTTTGATAATCCTTAAGGGGTTATCTGGTGACTCCATTGGTGACAACCCATTCTAGACATCACTATAACAACCAACCATGGCTCTTCCATGGGATACAGGCAATATTTTCAAACCCTTGTACATGAGTAAGATCCTAGGGTATCCTCGACAAATGCTTCATGAGCACACAAATTCATGGCTACCTATTTTTTCTAGTAATGATGAGACTACTGTCAAGGAACACATGAGTATTTTTTGGGCCTTCTTTCATCTTTTTCCTATGGATGAAGATGTTGAAGATCTGGTGATGAAACTTTTTGGAGACACTTTTCATGATGATGCTAGAATATGGTTTAATGGTCTCAGTGACAAAAACATCAAGAGCATGGCCAAATTTCAAGAGATATTCCTTGATAGGTGGAGCACTAAAGAATACCCTGATATACTCTGTGACATGGATGAGGAAGAAAATTACAAAGAGGAGCAATAATAATCCCATGATTTTACTAAAGACAATAGAGACATGATTGAAGAACAAGAGCCTGGAGAGGTGAGTCACGAGGATGCAGTGTTGGTGTCTACTCCTCCATTTGATTAAGTCATCCAAGATTCCATTCCTCCTACACAAGAAGAAGAGAATGTGGATAGTCATTTTCCTTTTTAGGTTTTTTATGATTCCATGTTTTATAATTTTGAAGGTGGAGAGATAGAGGAATTGTTGGATGCACTAGACCCTTCATGTTGTAATAAATATGATGATGTGGTTGATAATATTGATGAGTTTATACATGCTGGGAAATGTAAATGGTATGTGACTGGTCATGGTGAAGACCCCATTTATGATATTGAAGGTCATTTTCCATTGTTGCTATTACAACAACTGTATGTGATTGCTACTAATTCTGATATTTGGAAACAAGGAGATAACAAGATTATGGATTTGTTCCAACCTCATAAGGATGATTGTATGCAACATTCTTATGAAGATTTGTATTCATACCCTAGGGGGTTTGATGCTTATTCTTTTGAGCACTTGGATTTATTCTATGAAGAAAATATTCAACCATGATTGTGCTCCACTCTTGATGAGGGTAAGGACATGATTTTCCCAGAGCAAGATACTTGTGATGAGGCTTTCTAACACCCTTGTTTTCCTTTATCTTTCCATTTCATTGAGGATGCAACTGAGAAATGTGCTTCTTGTCCCAAGATGTTTATGAGGTGAAATGTTTTCTTGGAATTCAAGAGTAGGTTGAATTATTTAAGAAAAAGTTTGATATCTTGATCTTTCAACCTTCCCCTAAGTAATTTTCAGTCATCCTTCTGATTTTTGTTCATCCCTTTTCAGGCCTTGGAGAGTGATAATATCTGGGCTAGTCAACCTTCTGACCCTTTAAGCTAGCCTAATGAGTCTCTACCTTGTCATGACCCTATTCAAATATGGATTGATCATTCTCATGAGAAAATGGATTGGAATAATTTTGTCTCTCCCTCCCACCTCCATGAGTTATACTTTATGATTAGTTGTGACACAATGCATGCTCTGACTTGTGTTCCTTTTGTGCTTGATTTATGCTTGTTTTGGTTTATGATGAAGCATAAGGGTAGGTGTTGTGATACAATGCTAGCACGGTTTTACTAGTTATATGATTATACCTAACATTTAAACTAACATAGATTAGAGTAGGTAGGTTAGGGTAGGCATTTGCATCCTTCATATCATGGCAGTGTAGTTTGAATTTAGCTTGATTTGCATGAACACTTATGATTTACATGTTTTATCCTTTCATCCTGCATCATTGTTATGTCATACTTATATGTTTGCATGATCATATTGGTATGTTAGAATAAAAATATTGGAAAATTTTATTTTCAACATTTTCTTTTGGATTTCGATAATTTTCATAAGAATAAGGGGTGATAGCACCACCCTAGATGCTCTGAAAATTTTTCTTGAGTGTGTAGGAACATATCATACTAGAGATGTTGAGGTTCTCATGCACTCTACGGTGAGCACATGTCCCCAAGTAGGAGCCTGATGTTAACCCCTCAGACTAGGGGTAACTAAGGAGATCATGTCTCGAGGCCCACAGGTAGCAGGCATGGAGTGCCAAGAGCCAGATTGACTAGCAGAGCCCCACAAGCCCCCTCCTATTTTACTTACACTATCAGTCATCACCAAAAATAGAGAAGCATCCATCACATCAACCTGACTCTAGAAGACATCATGTCTTACTTCATGAGGTAATAAGTATGGTTTCATGTTAAATGTCACTTTAATAATTGAAGCATTTGAATATGTTGCAAAGAATCCTTTCTTGATTACATAACGTTGCTTGGAAATTATACCTTTTGCCTTATTTAACCTTTATGGGTGTCATTACGTCCTAGTAAGTTTGTCACCCTTGGGAATGGGGTGCTATTGGGGGTTCCTTGAAGAGTGGTTGTACCATTCCCAATCATACTTATCACTTTCCATACTTCTTCAAGATCATCCCCTCATCTTTTGGGTCTTCGGGTGCACTGACCCAAGAAGGGATTGTACCTCATTTCATGGGAAGAAGGGATTGAAGGCCCATAGGGGAATGTAGCTGGAAAAAGATAAAATCCAATCGTAAACATTCCATATACTCGCCCTAGGATCACAGGAACAATGAAACACTTCTCGAAAAAAATGAGGGACTCATAAAATAAATAACTAATTAATCAATCATTCCAACCAAGGTAGAGGATATGTGGGCTATGCATTTCCTTTTAGTCCCCCTTATTATCTTAAACTTGGAAAAAAATGACAACCAAGGTAGAGCGTATGTGGGCTATGTGTTTTCCTTTTTAGTACCCCTTATTGTCTTCAACTTGGAAACACACTGATTAATTAATGGAAAATAAATGGGCTTGGAAAAATGTTGCATCATAGATAAAGGGCATCACACCCTCTATAAAGGCACCCATAAATGAGACAATACGAGCCCTTGTATATCATGAAACCCATGCTCAAAAGTCTTACCTACTCCACCCCATACTTACACATGAATTAGATGTGTTTCCCATAGGAAACACCTTGGACTTTGGGATTGACTGAACCAATAAGATGCCTTGACACCCTCCCACACCTAAATTTGACAAATTGTATAAGGTATTTTAACATTTGTTTAGTTTGAAAAGGTGGGGTTTGATGCACATGTTTGGGTGGTTCCATTATTATATGTGGCTTACTTAGCATGATTCTTGTGACTTATGAACCCTTGGAGGGTGCATCTATTTTTATTTGTAGGACCTTTCCCGGTGGGTAGGTATTCATGAGGATATGATTGGCTTTGGACCTTCATGAGGGATTTGGAGCCCAAGGATGGATGTAGAAACCCCACGTCTGGGGCAGACTTGTGATAATCATTTGCACATTGAAGGAGGAGGTCGTTTCCTTTGGAGGCACTCTCACATGACTAGGAGATGAGATTCCACCTCTCTCGGCTTGGACGTTAGCCTTTGGGGGCTTGGACATCACCCTACTAGCCCATGACGTCACTTAGAGCTTGAGGCTTTGATGGAAGAGGGTTTGACATGACGGTTGGCACATGTGGCATGATTGAGGGCCTTTAGAGGCCTAGCGTTACACTTCTCCACCTCAAAATTTCACTTTGGGAGAATAATGTCACCCTAGAAGGGATGGCATCACCCTTTTTAGGGTTATTTTGTGTACAAATGATTTTATGTAATTTACAGGAAAAATTTTGTGAGGTCGACCCTCTTTATATTTTAAAGTTGACTTTAAAAGTGGAAAAATATGGTTTTCAAGGCCTCATATAAATAGAGGCCTTTCCATTTTCATTTATCATAACAACTCTTCCTCACACAAGAGGATTAGGTATGAAATTTTCACCCTCTTTGGCATACTTTGACTCTTTTACTCATGCGATAGGCTTGGGGGAGCTATTTTTGGATGTCTCTTGGCTTAATATTGGTGGAAAAATATGCAACTAGGGTTTGTTCTTGATTATTCTTGGTGAAGTAAGAGAAATATTTAATTTTCATTTCATGCATTGAATGTTTATGGTAAATTTTACTTGTTCATATTGAATATTATGAAATTGCTTGCTTAAAAACATTGGAGAGGAGCATAAAGTGTTTCCTCCTCTCTCTAGATCATTCCATTTATTAAATTGTTGAGAGAATCTTGTCTAGAGTAGGCTTATAAATCCCTAAAGTGATAGCACTTTAGGAGTCTTGTTCTGGAAACTTGTTGCTATATATTTCAAGATTATAAGGAAGAAGAATAATTTCGCTAGAGCCCAAACGAGCTTGCTCTCTAGAAAATCCATCTTTTGAGTCTTGAAGTTTGAGGCCCTAAGCTACTAGCACCTCAAACTTCATCTCATCATCCTTATGAAATTAATTTCACCATTTATTTCTCCAAGTTGTATTGTTGTTGTAATTGACTCCATACCCCAAAAGGCACTAGTTCACTTGCTCTCTTGTGAAGGAATTGCTCAAACAACTCTCAAACCCTATTGTCTAAAGATTATACTAACATTTATAACCCTAGCATAGCCTAAACTACTAAATTTATTGTTGTTGTTGCAAAACACTACTACATCCATCTAATTTGCTTCATTTTTCTGCATAATTCACTCTAACTCATAGTTAGTATACTTATTAATTGTTTGGAATAAGTGCGAATTGATCTATTGGATAAATGTTGATTTTTCACTGTCTACTCATGCAATTCTGATCTATATTTCTTGTGGCAGTTACAAAATAATAATTGTTGTTATAAACTGTCATCTAGCTGCAATTTTACTTCAGCCATTGTATATTTATGCCGTCTATTTTCTGTTGAGGTTTTACTATTATATTGGTACTTGGAAATTGCTATATACATGCTATATTTGTTCTTGTTCTAAGAAGGTACCCAAATATCTTCCCTTTGCCTCAATTCTATAAACATATAACTTTGAATTAAGTAACCAGTGAGAGGGTTCTCCAAACTTGGCTACATCATTTGCTATCTATTCCCTTGAGGTTAGTAGGGACGCCTCCCCTGGGCTGGACCTGATCCATCCCTATAACGCGGTGATTTCCTACTAAGGTGACAATGATGGGTTATCCCGTAGTTACACCGATTTGATTTAATTATTTTAGGCTTGGACAAGTACAAATTGTGCAATAAAAGTTTCAATGGAATCATGATTTACTAAGGAAAAATTTGAGTGAGATGTAAGAGAACTTGTAGTTCTTGTTTTTTTCTATTCATTTGGGTGAACATATTTAAGTAGTTGTATGAACCATTTTGGTCTACTGTGTTTTCCCCATGGTGAAGTTATCACAATTGATCTATCCTATATTGATTTTTCATCATCTAAAGAAGATTCATCTAACTCTCGAGCATTCATGTTGGGGGATAAGTCTTTTGCTATCCAATTTGGTTTTCTTTGATGTATTGTTTTTTCTTGAGTGACCTTTTTCTCCAAGTGACTAAGTAGATTATCAATCTCTCCAACCATTTGACTTTCTATCTCATCAAAGACTACTTCCTGATTGATAATGTATTTTCCATTGGATAACAACCTATATCCTTTCTTCTCATTTGAATATCTAATAAAAATGCATTTCGTACTGTGATTTTCCAACTTAGTCCTTTTTTCCTTTGGAACTAGGGTATAGAAAGTGGAGCCAAAAAACTAGAAGATGATTAATTGAAGGCTTAGTACCATACCAAGCTTCATATGGAGTAATTCTTTCCAAGGCTAATGTGGGTGATTGGTTCCTTATATATACTGTTGTATGAACTTCTTCGACCCAATATTGTGTGCTTAACCCCTTGAAATGCAACATTGATATTGCCATTCCCATTAGAGTTCTATTCATTCTTTTTGTGATTCCATTCTATTGTGGAGTATAAGAATTTTTCAACTGTCTTTTTATTCCATTTCTCCTGCAATAATCATTTAAGTCATTTGAAGTGAATTATCCTCCATTACCTGTTCTTAGTGTGCCAATCTTTTCCTTGGTGGAATTTTCAACTAAGCATTTAAATTATATGAATTTCTCAAAGGATTTTGATTTGTTCTTCAAAAAATATACCCAAATCATCCTTGTAAAATCATTAATGAAAAGAATGAAGTATTTTCATCCACCAAAAGAAGTTTCGATAGGACCACAAATGTCACTATGGATTAGTTGCAAACATATGTTTGCTCGCCATCTACTTGTGAGGAAAGGATCCCTTTTTTGTTTTCCAATGATACAAGCTTCACGCTTACCAATTTCCTTTTGAAAGTAGGAAATCCTTTCACCATTTCAACTTTCAAAATTCAATTGGCCAAATATGTAATGCCATAATCTTAAGGAGCTAGAAGATAAATCCACTGATGCGACAAAATCATGTTTGTGAGGAATCATTGTACCTTGTATCCTAAAAAATTTTCCATCTTCATAGCCATTCATTATTTTTTTGAAATTTTGTTTGACTTAAATGATTATGATCTAATCATATTCCATTATAATATGATGGTCTCCTTGCCTGATGAGCACCAAGGATAACAAATTCTTTTTAAAATTTGGAACATATCAAACATTGGAAAGTAACACTTTTACAATTCCTAGAAGAGAAAAGCAAACATATCCTTTTCCTTGAAGTGTATGAGTTGTGTCATCTACTAAGTAAATTAGATTTAGTTCCATATCTTGATATATCCAAAAATAATACTTTATGTAACACATATGTTGAGTAGCCCTAATATCTAATATCCAATCGTCTTCATAATCTTTTCTCATCACTTTGTTGGTGGAAACTGAATCTATAAAGTCAAATTCATGATTTGTTGTCAACACATATTCATAATCATTTTCTTGATTCTCTGCATACTGGTTTGAAGATGAAGCATTAGACTTAGAATGTTGTTTGAAAGTTTGTTTATCCTTGGGAAAATTCTCATTTCATGTTCTGCACTCTTCCACCACATGACCACTGCGAAGACATCTTTTTCACTTGAGTTGAGATATGTTTTCAACTCTTCGATCTTGCGATCTTCTTAAGTATTGTTGATTTCTTCCTCTTCCTTGGCTTCTACGATGACCTCAAACATAGTCAGGATTTATTGATTCATTGAATCTTCCTCCTCCTCTATAATTTTCATTGTATGATCCTCTTCCTCTTGTATTTTCATTGTAAGTGCTTCTTCCTCTTGTACTTTCATTGTAAGTACCTCTTCCTCTTGTACTCACATTGTATGCCCCTCTTCCTCCTGAGCTTTCTCCTTGTATTGAGTTGGTAAAGAGAAAATATTCCCTTGAGTTCTTATTTTTACCAAATGTCTTGTCATGTTGAACCAACAAGTCACCAAGGGAATCAAAAGTTTGATTCTCCAATTTATCAACAATTTGTAATGTTTCCAAAAAATGTTTATAAGAGGGTGGTAGTCCACTAATCAAGATTGAGGTCATAAGACTTTGTTGGTATTATGAGTAGCTGTAAAAAATAACTTACACACATATATTGTACGTGAGAAGATCAATATACTCACAAATATCACATTTCATTAATGTACAAATATAATACATCTCTCTCTTACTCTTTAATGCATACATGAGGCTTCATAATATAACATTGAGGTGCTCATAAAAATACATCCAATATATCATAAAATCCTCCACAATATCTCCATGAATATCTCCATAAATATCTATGTGATCTCCATTCCTAACTTCACTCATTGTCCTCATCTTTCATCATATGTAGACTTCTAGAATAAGTATACTTTCATTAATATAATTTCACCATATCATAACTATGAATTATTCATTCATACTCCCACTTAATGAATACTTATGATTCAATCCAAATGTCTTGAGTTATCTTCGTCATCTTCGGTCTTCTTCATCTACATCATCTTTTGTATTCTTCATCTACATCTATTTCTTCAGTTGTCATTGTATTCCTAAGTTGTATCTGAGTCAATCATTTGAACTACATAATATTCATATCGAGGATTTCTTTAGCTTACCCTTGATCTTCCCATGGGTTTTATACGGGTTCCATTCAACCATTACATCATACCTAGGGTTTCCCACAACTCACCCTTAACCATTACAAACTCGAACTAGTTTCATCTTATCACGAACCACTCATTACATTAGGTGGTTTTGGTTGACCGCAAACCTGCATCTGTCATTACAAAGTGGTTTTTGGTTTACCATGAACTAATACAAAAACAATTGACTCAAATAAATGAATATGTAAACTGACAACTCTTTCTTAAACATGTTTAATTGTCTTTAATGACAACTGACCTTTGGAGGAAAAGCTAACTCAAAAACTTTATATGGGAGATGTTGTACATATGAATATTTGACCCTACAAAATCCTTTCAACATAAAAACAACATTCTTCCATTCAGGGACATCTATCCAACCACATTGGATCTATATGTGAGGCTTTGATATTTCTTGATCCCAACACTTGTGATGGTCATGATTTGTAAGACCAAAAATGTTGTAGGGATGTATGTTCCAACATTTTTCCTTTGCATGCCTTGTTCTTCCACAATGATTGCAACATTCTTGTTCCTATTTTTGTAGTTGGTTTATTGTTGTGGCTTCTGCTCTTGGTTCATTGCTACTACTGCGAATTGTAGATGATTCACCTATTATCAATTTATTTGCTTTCACAAACTTAATAGTTGTGTTGCTTGTTTGACCTTCATAACCAAGGTCTTCATTTCTTGGTATTACACATACTTGTATGGGATTTTGGATACCTTGACCATTTTTTCCTAAAACTTTGTCATCATAACCCATATTATTCATAATTTTTTAACCTATTCCCTTTACGTGCTTTTCAAAGCAACCTATTCCATCACCTTTACTAAGAGGTTCATCTTTAGAAATATCATCAAGATCATCATTTGGAGCATCATCATGTGGAGTCTCAAAACAAGAGAGAGACATACGTACATCGACACTATTATCATCAACCAGAAAACAAGTATCACACAAACTATCAATCTTCTGAATAAAGTCACTAGTATCACAAATTGCATCACACATCACTTTTTATGGGTTCATTCTTCTTACTTCACCTTCAAGTGCTAACAACACATTTTCCTTTTCCAATAAGTCTTGTTGCAATGATTCTATCATTTGATCTTTCTTATCATTAATTTTGAGAAGACCATTTACCCATTCATCTAGTGATTCCAACCTTTCTTCTAGTATATTTATGTGTTCTCTAGTGCAATAAAAAAATTCTTTAAAAAAATTGTTCCTTATTGAATTGTGTTTTTTATGTTGTTTACACATTCTGTCAATTTCAAGGAGAGCATCATCAAGATCTTGTTGCATCAATTCAATTTCATGATTGGAGTTTTGTAGTTGTTTGCCTCCTTTACCCATAATGAAGTATCAATGTAATCATGCTCATTTATCAAGAAGTAACACAATGATCGTGAGGGTGTCAGGTACCACCGAACATGCACCAAAATTTTTCAACACTTCAAACCTTGTCCTCAAATAAAAACTCAATCTCAATACAAAGATCCCATTACAATTCAATGCAATTACAAATTGTGACTTCAAAAACAACTTTTCTAACTTGACATCAAAATATAACTTGTCATGACTCCTCCTCTCTTCATCATAGATACACTTGTCTTGACTTCATTTGGACAAGTATCTTTCAACTTGAAAAACTCTCAATTTCAACTTTCTACATCAATAATTCAATTTTGACTTATGATATCAAAACATATCTCTAAACTTAAACACTCACATAGTTTTTTTGCATGAACTTGCAAAAGCACATTACATTGAATTTACTTACTTTGGTTATTTCAAGACTCACTCTGCATGACTCTCTTACCACTCATAAATAATGAGTTTGATTCAAATTGTATTTACTTTAAATATCACCCAAAAATAATTTCAAGGCATGCTTCTTTCCATATAATTTCTTCTCACATCATGGCTGACCACTTAAATATATTTATTTTGATAAAATAACATGTCACTTTTAAATATATGAAAAATCGTATCTTAACTAATAGGAATTTAGCTTTAAAAACTCATAATCTTTTTTGTAGATTTTCTGAGGTACTACCAGGCTGCCAAAACAGGTCTGTCCTTGACCTGTTATTTGGCTCTAAGTTCACAATCTCAAAAATTTCTTCTTGCTGTCTTTTAGGACAACAAAATGTTTAGTAACTTTATGCTGATAATTTATGTGGTTAAGTGTTATTTGAGGTGCCCTTGCAAGTGTTTTCATTACCCAATGTTAGCACATGCAATATACTCAAAACATATAACACTCCTCATGATCTTTACAACTCTAACAAGCTGATGTAAACTCTAAGCATGCATAAAATGAACACAAGTATTTTTGGTCAACATGACCCTAGATAAAACCCCCCTGGGGAAAACCGGTTTGGAATGAAAGTGTATATAAGTGGTGTCTAAAGCGTGAGATACAACAAGTAATACAATACAAAGGAACCTGTATAAATAGAAAGCTCCTCTTGAGTCTTGCCAAAGGATCCAATGAGATATGCGCCCAAGATTAGTGCACCCTCTCCCTTTGTTTCTCTATCCACTGAAGCGAAGAACCCTCCTTCCTCTTTGACCCAATGAAGAAACCCCTCCACAAAAATCTTCTCTCCTGTGTTGCCTCTCCACTAAAACAAGCAGATCTGACTTCCTCCAAGTAAAACTATTCCCTGCTAGCTGTGTGCCCCCCTCCTATGGTGCACCCTCCTTCAAGAAAGTGTGATCACCACAAATAAACTCAGCCCTAAGCCTTCATGAGCCCTTCATGAAAGGAGGCGCCCAATATCTCCTCTCCCAATGCTTCCATTCCCATATCCTTTCCCTTCTCCAAGATCATTTGGTGAACATACAAGTGAGAATGAGCCTCCAAATGCCATATGCGCCCTCTTTATAAAAATCATAAGGAAACCTAGAAATGGATGGATGAGATCATCCCATCCCATTTCTATCAAAGGTTGAGATCTTCCAAAAAGAATCTCAACTCAAAACCCACTTTGGATTAGTTTCCTTATTTCTCTTTATGTCCCTCAATTCACCCACAAAGTGAATTAATAGTCACTTTTGACTTAAGTGACATATTTCACTTTTGACTTAAATCTCCTAAGTCAAAGTGAAATTAGAATCATAAAGTAAATTAATGAGGGTAATAGTCTCCCCCTTTGTGTTTAGAGACTCATAAACACAAGGGGAAAAATTTCCAAGGTACCCAAATCTCCACATTTTTTAGATACCTTTGACCAACTACCATAATTTGCTTCAAACATTGTTCAAATGCTAGGATTTCAAATCCTCTCAATGCATACGGACAAATTCCAACAAATCACCCTCCATGTCTTTTATGAATCTGTTGTTTTGGAGTGTTGCCAATCTGGAGAGTAAAAATGGTGACTGCTGTATTTGTTGCAATTTATCCAAATGTTGATATTCAGATGATTGGCATTCAAAGAAGATATGTGAATTCCATCAGTGTTGGGGCTGTCACTTGGGGCCCAGATATTCAATCCCTATGCTAGGACGTTGTTACATGAATCAATGGACATATCTAACTGCTTGCCATTAATCGGAATGATATCTCTCACTAGGGTATTCGTAGTGCCCACCAATTGCAAAGACACATGCTCAAGTTTGCATTGTTGATTATTTTTACACTTCCACAAGGAGGCTCCTTTTTCATCTAAATGTTCCCTACGCAATTTATTTTTCTAGTCCATCTTCCATGCTACCCGTTGACCTCAATGTATTTTAAATTCTTCACGTCCTCTTTTAAAAAAAATCATGGCTCTTGGTGCCTCTTTTCCTGAATCTGATGCCAATATGTAAAGGTGGCTCACTCCAATGAAAAAACTCCTTCATGTAGGCTTCAATGATTCCTTGGCAGTGACTTGATCAACCTCACACAACTACAAAGTAACTACAATAAATTCTTACACAAAATTCTCTTCCACATTGGTTAAAAAACTCCTAAGAAGGGCTCCTCTGGCAGCTTGTTCAATGCATTCACTATAGCATACAACAATTCAGCTATAGGAAGTCCAAATCCCAAACTCCTACACACATTTTTCACACAAATATGACACAGACTATCTCACCCACACTCTACACACGGATCACACCCTTTGATCACACACAACCTCACATGTATCCAAGATCCCCATTGCTCTAATACCAAGTGTTGGTATTATGAGCAACTGATGACAATAATTTATATGCATAAATTGCACATAACAAGAGCAATATACTCACAAGGATCACATTTCATTAATTTACAAATATGATACATCAATTTCTTACTCTTCAATAGATACACGAGGCCTCATAATATAGCATCGAGGTGCTCATAACAAGATGTCCAATATAACATAATAATCTCCACAATATCTCCATAAATCTCTATGTGATCTCTATCCCTAACTTCAATCAATGTCCTCATATTTCATCATACGTAGACTTCTAGAATAAGTATACTTTCATTAATATAATTTCATCATATCATAAGTAAGAATTATTCCTTCATACTTTCTTCCACACTTTAAATCGACATTTTGTTAATTCCATTATGATATTTTTCAACCAGAGATGTGCTCCAAAACATCTCCCCCTTCGGCCAATTTTTGATTAAGAAAATCATTATGAAGCTCAACCTGTTTTGACTCAAATTGAGTATCAAACATCTTCTTTAAAATTTTCCATACATCATTTTCATTTTCAATGTGTATAAACATTTCATCTATTACAAAGGATCTCAAAAGTGCAAGTGCTTTTTCATCTCTTAATTCCCATTTTTCTAGTTCTCTAACATTAGTGGGACTAATTAAAGATTTTTCTCTATTAGATATATCTTTCCACAAGTTATTAAAAAATGAGGTATTTTTCATGTGATGACTCCAAGACGTATAGTTCTTGGGTCCATCCAATTTGTCTGAATCGGTGAATAAATTTACCAATTTTGACATGATGAATTCCTTATCAAGTCCACACAATCAATTGAATGGTACCATGCACAAGAGACATTGCACACACTTCAAAAGAGTGCTATAGGGGCTTGGCCTTGACCCTCCTATATCCTCAATGAAAAATATGTTGATAGTGTATTTCACTAGACTCTTATCAATGCTTTAATTACAAATTACAAATTTTCTTCAATTTGTCAAACTTTCAAAATTTAACACAATAGTGCTCATAAAATGATGATCATGACCCCCTTTGAAGTAAACAATATTGTTCAATGCTTCAATTACAATGTCTAATAAATATGCCCCCTTAAACTAGAGAATACTTAGATTTTTAAACAAATAAATCACCCCTTAACATGTTCCATATGGCCCCGGATGGGGTGATAGTGGGAGACACTTGTCAAGAGGAGAAACCAAGAGAGATCCACTATGGCATCAACCACATGACAGACGCGTGCCTCCCCCTCCTACCACCTTAATGCTCTTAAAACCACATTGCATGAGACATGGCGCCATTAATCTTAATGCGCCTTGATCTGGCTATCCGTCCCTTTGATGGACTAGTGCCATGGCTCTGAATTTACTCTGCGCGTGTGTTGGTTTAATGGATGGAACCAACGACTCAGATACTATGAACTGCACCAAGTGCATTGGGCGCCTCATTCTCCTATGGTCGAATCCTCCAAAGCTCGACCTTCTCCTCAACTACTCCTATGTGTGTTATCGTTCTCTCCTAGGTGTTTCCGCCCTCATCGTGTCTCAGAGATGCAGAGACAGAGGGGGAGGTCCAAACGAGGCTCGACATGGAAACCCAACCAACCACATCTATCCCTCCGCCCCCCACCCACACCTTCCCACAACTCCTCCTCCTTGTTTCCTTCCTCGTCCTCCTCCCTGGCATAATCGACCCATAGTCCCATCAGTATCCCACCCCTCTCATCGCCTTTTGCTTGCAGGTTGGAGTGGTTTGATCTCTAGGGGACTTCTCTGGGATTTAACCCAGCCCCCCTTGGAGATTTGGCCTGCGCTTCGTAGCCAGTACTAGTGTCTCCACCAAATTCGTCGGCTCGCTCGCTTTCCCAGTCACCCCACACCCTGCTACACTATGCTCACTCTCAGGGTGATGGCCATGAAGCAAGCCAAGGTTCACAACAACATCCTCACTCCCGTGCCGACTCTTGTGTCAACTCTGAATTTGAATTGCAAGCAGGCCTTGCATTGATGCAAGGCCTAGTTTTTGAGTTACGATGAGACTTGGATGATCTACAGTTTCGCATGGATATTCTAGATGGGAAAGAAACACAACTCCTACAACTTCTTTCAACAATGTAGGATGCCTACCACCCCTCAGCTGGAGAAGCACACACAACAGAGGTTGAGCCACTAGTCTTGGCACCATCTCCACCACTTGGGACTTCGAAGGACACTGCACCAGTCAAGGAGGAGGACACGACACCAGTCAAGGAGGAGGACACGACAAGAGTCGAGGACGAGCCAGCCCCTCTCGGGGACCCGACACTTGGTGACATCTCCATGGATGTGTGGCCGAACTACAACCCTACTACTTGACATGCATAGGTGTCTCTTTTATTTTGCTCGATTGGAGGGTCACATTACTGTTGTTTTTCCTCATAGACACCATAGTGATAATCCGTGTCAATTATTGTATGTGTCAATTACTGTCAAGCTGGTCACCCTTAGGGGACTACAATTTTCTGTTATATGTCAGTAGAAAGGTCAAGCTGTAATATTTTGCTATTATGACTTGTTATGACTGACAGTTTAAGACTTGGACTAAGGAACTGTTCGACTGGCTGAGCTGGTTTCCCCTCGGGGAAACTCAGTGTTTACATCCTGGAACAAAGTGATGATACTATAATCTTTGATTTTGGCAGGTTTTTTATACAATCTTACTTACAAAAAACAAAAACATGTTCCATATGGAAATTTGAATCTAAGTGTTTCCCACTTTCTCTTTAATGGCATAATAACATTTTTGTCTTTTTCATGTTACCCTGTATGAAATTTTTACTTTTGTAAAAAAAATGACTTTAAAAGAATATGTCATACCATTAAAATTGATGAACAATGTTCCCATGAAGGAGCATTACCAACATCAAATCGCAGGGTTTCAGATTTTATTCATATGACCGCATCAGGAAAAACTGATAACAGAGTTTCCAAACATGCATTTACCTCCTCTTCCTCAATATCACAACCGGTTTCAGCTGGTAGTTGTAGGTTTTGTTTTGTTTGCTTCACTTTCTACAATACTACTCTTTGGGATGTGGATAGGAGATATCGTTGTGTCTTGGAGTAGTAGATAAACATTATCGTATTGATACTCATCCATTTTCTCAATTTTTTCTTTCTCAGATTAACACCCTCTTACATGCACAGAGTTCTCAAATGCCTTAAGAAAGCTTTGGAAATCTAATTCTGTCTGACAATTCCTTCATAAATATTTGGAAACGATCAAACTGGTGGCTATTGTGCAGAAAGTGGTGTCACTCCATTTTTATTTTTGCTATAATATTGGAACTGTCTATTTGAAAAAATATCTCCCTACAATTGTGGAGCAATCTATTTGATCCAATGGCCTGGGCGCATTGTATTCTTAACTCAATTCTCTGGTTAATTCAAATATCATACTCAACGTGGCAAGGAAAACTACTACTCTCTTTATTTCACATAATCTTGAAACAAAAACGTTGTCGAGATTCTTGTAATGTGATTAATGGATACCCATATCTCATTATTATTCAGAGAACATGTTTTCTGGATTCTAGCAATGGAATCCTATAATTGACAAAGAGTAATTTCAATTGTAGAGGATGGAACATTATCTTTGGATCAGAATCAACTTAAAAATTGGAATGGAAGAAAATGATGCACACAGGATGCCTCCCCAGAAAATACGAACAAAAAACAGGGGAGGAGAGGAATAGAAAATCAATGGAGGAGAGTTGCAAAGCGGTGGATTAGAGCTACCAGATCAAGGATTTCTTCCAAATCTTGGACATATGAACTGAAGGAGGGTATTTTCTTATGCAACAAAAAATAGATCTAAACAAAGATCTAATAAACTAGATTCACACTAATGGAGACTAGATTCAAATTTAAAAAAAAAATCACTTTTTATGGCTCAAAGAAATTGCTAGATTTATATGAACTAGATTCACATTGATGGAGACGAGATTCTTTTTTTTTTTTTAAATCACTTTTTATGGCTCAAAGAAATTGCTAGATTCATATAGTTTTACATTTAGGAGGTTTTTTTTAGCAAATTTAGGAAATAAATGTCCGTTGAGATATACAAAAAAAATTGTAGATTTACATTGGATCAAAAAATATCTATAGAATTTCTTTTAGATCTTGAAAGATTGCAGATAAAAAATATATTACAAGAGATCTAAAATATTTCAGAGTCTTAACTTTAAATAACAAAGTATCTCTTTAAAGCCGTCATTTTGTTTGATGAAGAAGCTAAGCTTGATCTTTGGAGTGTTCTTCTTCATTGATCCATCATGGCCTTCTCATCACCATGACTCTCTCATCATTATAGCATTCTCCTCAACATGGCTCTGATACCATGTTAATTTCCAGAAGTTTCCTTAAACACGTAATGGGGGAGAAGTAGAGCATATATATAACTTCTCAAGCCTTATCTCAATATTACATGTCTCCTTGACCAACAACTCAAGGATAATCACTATGACAAGGATGTGACAAGGCCAACCTATCTCCTAGAAAATGCACAACTTATAGAATAACTTTATTATTCTAGGAAAAATACCTATCTAAATAAAATTTACAATTATTAGGCTAACAATTGCACAACTGTACTCACTATATGTTCCAACATCTATATCCTCTACTCTAGTGGATCTCCAAATAGTTATCAACAATAATTCCAAGGTATTTAGAGAGATGCCTAAGGGTCTTTCACTTGCTCGAGATCATGACCATGCTATTCATTTGCAACCACGAAGTGTACCACCTAACATTAGGCCTTACATGTATCCATATGAACAAAAGAGTGAAATTGATCATATGATCCAATAAATGTTAGAGGCCGACATAATTCAACCTAGCCAAATTTATTTCTCTTCACCAGTCGCGATGGTTATGAAAAAGGATGATTCATGGCATATGTGTCCAGATTATAGACAAATAAAAAAAATGACCATCAAAGATAAGTTAAATCCTATTCATGTCATTGATGAATTATTACATGACTTGCATGGAGCAATTTTCTTTACTAAATTGGATCTTCATTTAGGATATCATCAAATTAGAAAGAGGCAGGAAGACATTCCCAAAACAACCTTTAGAACACATGAAGGTCATTATGAGTTTTTGGTTATGCCATTTGGACTTACTAATGCACCTTGAACATTTCAAATCTAGATGAATTCTATTTTCAAACTCTTCCCTAGAAAATTTGTGTTTGTAATTTTTGATGACCTACTAATCTACAAAAAATATTGGGAAGAGCATATACAACATGTAATGCCCCCATTTTTGGCAAAATTAAATATTTAATTAATTATTTCATTATGTTGCCTAAAGTTAAATTTGGCAACTAGTATTTAATTAATTATTATTTAATTTTAAGTGACTTAATCAAAATAACCTTATAAAGTCACTTTATTAAATAAAGTGCTCTTCTAGAAGCTTTGAGAAGGTTGAGTTAGATCTCTCTAGAAAGACCCATAGAGCCTTTAAAAGGAGAGGAGAACAAGTCATTTGGGTAGATTGGATTTGATCATTTTCTTGTGTAGTGCTCGGTGAGCCAGGGTTTTCGTTAGTGTTTTGGCAAAACCCTTTCACGGGCGTTTGGATTAGGTGGTGAAACCATCAACCCTAGTTAGATAAGGAGGAATATCCAACTAGGGTCTTCATTGGAGCTTCAATTCTAGTTTCATCTTCAACATTATATTGGAGAGTCTATGGCATTGTTCCAAGTTATGATTTTATGTTGTTATTAGTGTATTACAGTTGCCCTAGCAACCATTTATGATTTATATGGTTGTATTCAAAGTTTTCATAATAATAAAATTCCCATGTTATCTCTCCCATTTGATGTGTATTTGGTGCATATTAAATGTGTTTGACGAAATTACAAGGGTTTGCAGCCAAGTTAATGCAATACAATTTATATTTTATTCAAAACCCTATTTTATTATCCATGGGTTATTATAGTGGTATCCAAACATGTTCCTCTACAGTTGTGGGATTTGAGGGATAAATTTCCTAGTGTGGTGGTGAGTTCACAACTTGGTGGGTCAAGTTGCTCTTGGGAGGTGAATCTTTCATTGTGTTAGCCAGATACTTAGTTGGGGATTGTGTGAAGTACCCTAGGGATTGTTTCCCACTCCGAGGGTTGAATTTCTTCCCTAGAGGCACTTATTTCATAACCTAGGCGCATCTATTATGCAGGGGAGGAAAAAATAACAGTGGTTGGGTGCATATTTGAAGACAAAAGACAAAGTTTTGGGAATAGAGCACATATTCCTGAAGAAAGAAAGAAGATTTACCTTGATGGGAACTTCATATTGCGGCTGCACAATTTTTTTTTCAAGATGGTCATATTTCCACTTAGATTGGGCACATTTATCCTCATATTCCTCATAGGTAGATCACTCCTCTTTAGCATTGGGTTATATCTTCCATTGCAGGAGTTGATTTGTATGTTGTTTGGGGTCACCCTTATGTGGCTGAAGTTGTATTTCACATCTGATAGGAAGGACAAGTCCATACAAATAAGACTTACAATAACTATTCTCATCTATATCATATCTCTTTAG
Organism: Picea engelmannii; assembly: GCA_009831015.1. Classification (NCBI taxonomy): domain Eukaryota; kingdom Viridiplantae; phylum Streptophyta; class Pinopsida; order Pinales; family Pinaceae; genus Picea; species Picea engelmannii. The sequence continues at coordinate 258,378 of ML796388.1, forward strand.
TGCCATTGTCATGAGGTCAACTCTGTATCAATGATAGCTTGCTGTAGTATGATTATTTCTCATTTTTATGTAGTAAATAAATGGGCTAGAATGCTAATGGTTTTTTCTATCATATGCCTAGTATAGCTGTCGTGTTATTGTTCTTTTATTGGCAAAGAGGAGCACTTGTATTCAAATTGCTTGAGTAAATATCACTGTGGGAACACACAAGATTGCATCTACAGGAGTTAGTGAGTAAATTGTTTGACATAATACCTCAGAGACCAAACTTAAACAAAACTTAGAAATTTGGGTGGGAGTTTCGAGAAATTTCAAGGGTGGTATTTTAAAATGTTTTTTCCTCCTTGACCGACCCGATTTCTTCTGTTGGAGGGT
>ML796388.1:261606-272058 GCA_009831015.1 Picea engelmannii
AGAACAAAGATTGAGGCAATATCCAAGAAGTGTACCTTTATTGGATACAATGTTAATAATTTTGGTTATTGCTTATGGGATTATGAAAATCACAAAATCATTAGGAGTAGAGATGTCATATTCAATGAGAAGGTCATGTACACATATCAGTTGCAGGGAAAGAAACATGAAAAAGAAAAACCAGAATACACAGTGTTTGATGAGATCACTAAAAAAGAAATTCCAAAGGTACCAGAAAATCAAAATGTACAATAACAGGAGCAACATGTACCTCAAAATCCTGCAAGTGTTGTTAAAATATCTACCAGGTTAAGTAGACCCCCTGAATCATACTCTCATTCATTGTATTATTTATTGTTGACTGATTCTGGTGAACCAGAATGTTATGAAGATGAAATGCAGGTAGACACTAAAAAGAAGTGGGAGCAAGGCATGAAATAGGAAATGGATTCCTTGGTAAATAACCAGACTTGGGACTTGGTTTAGTTTCCTATAGGAAAAAGAACATTGTAGAATAAATTGGTTTACAAGTTGAAGGAAGAATATGGATGCAAAAAGCGGTACAAGGCTAGACTTGTTGTAAAGAGGTTTGCACAAAAGAAAGGTATAGATTTTGATGAAATATTTTCTCCTGTTGTTAAAATGACTTCAATTAGGACTATTTTAAGTCTTGTGGGAGTAGAAGATTTGCATCTTGAATAGTTAGATGTAAAAACAACTTTTGTCCATGGGGATTTGGAGGAAGATATTTATGTGCAACAACCACAGGGGTATGAGGTCAAAGGGAAGGATAATTTGGTATGAAGGTTGAAGAAGAGCTTGTATGGCCTAAAGAAAGGTCCAAGGCAGTGATATTTTAAGTTTGACAGGTTTATGAAAAAACAAGGTTATAACAGATGTCATTCTGATCATTGTGTTTATTTTAAAAGGCTAGAAAATGGAAGCTATATTGTCTTGCTAATGTATGTAGATGGGATGCTTGTTGCAGGGTCTAATATGCAGGATATAAATATGCTCAAGAAGAAATTGCTAATTCATTTGGGATGAAGGATTTGGGTGCTGCAAAGAAAATCCTTGGTATGAGAATAACAAGAGACATGAAAAATCACAAATTGACATTGTCTCAGGGTGAGTACATAGAGGTGTTGGAGAGGTTTAGAATGCATAATGCAAAACCAATTAGTACACCTTTGGATAGCCATTTCAAATTAACTAAGGAAATGTGTCCCAAGACATTGGAGGAGATAGAATACATGTCCAAGGTTCCTTATTCATCAACAATTGACAACTTGATGTATGCAATGGTTTGCACAAGACCATATATTGCACATACAATGGGAGTTGTGAGCAGGTATATGAACAATCTAGGTAAAGAACATTGGGAGGCAGTAAAGTGGATTCTCAGGTATTTGAGAGGTACTTCTACTCATGCATTATGTTTTGAAGGTTCAAACATTGTTCTACATGGATATGTTGATTCAAATATGGAAGGTGATAAAGATAACAGGATGAGCACCATAGGGTATGTTTTTACTGTAGGTGGAATATCAGTAAGTTGGATTTTGAAACTACAAAAGGTTGTTGCACTTTCAACAATAGAAGCAAAGCATGTTGCTACTACAGAGGCTAGTAAAGAAAATATTTGGTTACAAAGGTTTATGGAGGAATTGGGAAAGAAGCAGGATAATAGCAGGTTGTACTGTAACAGTGAGAGTGTCATTAATATTACAAATAACTCAACCTTCCATTCGAAGACTAAGCATATACAACTCAGGTATCATTTCATACGATTCGTCTTGGAAGATGAACATTTGAAGTTGGAAAAGATACAAACTAGCCATAATCCTGCAAACATGTTAACAAAGGGAGTAACTGGGGAGAAACTGAGTTCCTGCTCAGTTTCAGTTGGTCTTCAAGCACGAAGGTGAAGATGAGAAATTTTCTAGGTCCAAGAAGGATCATAGTCTAACAAATACAACATCAGTGGAGTTTTTGAGATCAATCTCCAAGTGGGAGATTATTGGTTGTGGTGCCTAATTATCTTCCTGATTCATAGGTCTTTGATTCCAGCCGTGTTTATACCCCATGAATACTGTACACCTCGGAATACTGTTAAGAACCAAATATCAATATAGCATAGAAAAACCTCATAATAAATACTCAACGCCTTGAAAAAGAGATAATTTCAGATAATAAGCCTCTTCGAGGGGGCAATCTCCTTTTACCCCACATAAATGTTCAAGTACAAGATGATTCAAAATGAAAATGTATCCTTGGTATATATAGGAGACTAGGAGGTATAATTACAACTAATGGAATAAATCCGACATAAATAAAATAACATTACTAATGTAATATGCCCTAGTTAAGGGGTAATGAGCCAATATTAGGGATTAACATGCCCCTCCCCTTGAGACAAGTGATTTCTGCAACGTTTGAGTAACTCTGGATGCTTCTGTATAAAATACTCATCTTCCCAAGTGGAATCTTCAACCGGTAGTTTCCTCCATTTAATGAGATACTCTGAAATGGATCTATTCCTCAGCTGGAGAATTCTTGTGTCAGTGATGGATTTAGGCTCCAATATGATTTTTCCTTCCTCGTCAAGTTCTGGCAATATAGTTTGAACTGGGATCTTTTCACCTATAACCTTCTTTAAGCATGAAACATGGAAAACTGGGTGTACTCATGAAGATGTAGGCAACTCCAATTTGTATGCCATAGTACCAATATTTTGCAACACCTTATAAGGGCCATAGTACTTTGGTGATAATTTAATATCCTTCTTGGCTTGCTTGAGGGGCATCTGTTTGTATGGTTGTAATCTTAAAAACACCCAATCCCCTACTTCAAAACTTATTTCACTACGATGTTGATATGCTTGTTGTTTCATGCGATTTTGTGCCATGGTCAGGTTGTCCTTTAAGATTTGGAGAACTTGTTGTTGATGCTCAATGTGATCTTCCACTGCTTGAACATTAGATTTTTCTTTTAGAGAAGAAGTGATGGAAGGAGGGTGGTATCCATAGAGTGCCATAAATGGTGTCATTTTTGTTGCAGTATGAAAGGAAGTTCTCAATGTGCTCTGTAACTGAACCCTTTTGCTTGAGATTTATCGATTGGCTAAAGAAGGTATTGCTCCTTGTATCCTCATAGTGTGCTATCATTTATTTCGTGAAAATTGTCCAAGTGATGAGTGATTTGCGAGAACAAAGCCATCGATACCATACAAATTGATTGGGTTCTAAATATAAAGAAGCAATTCGTACCTTTTGTGTTTGTGGAACATTATGTAGATCAAAGAATTGCTCCATCTGAAGTATCCATGTGATTGGGTCCTTGCCATCAAACTTCCTCATATCAATCTTAGGAACGTGGTTGGTCTTCAACCCAAAGTTATAGTTTCTCCATTCTGGATTCACCTTCCTTGTGTCCTCATCATGAATTTCATGGGATACATTTTCACTTTCATGTGTCCTCTCTATTAGGAAGTTTTTCAATCCTTCCATGATTTCCCCTTTTAAACCATCCATCTTAGTATTTATTGCCTCAAACTTAGCTTCCATTGAATCCATCATCTCTTGTAGTTCATATTTTGTTAATAACTTCTTCTGTAAATCATTTATGTCCCTACACATTTCTTCACCTTCATCAAGACTCCATGTAGGATTTTATGGAGGGTTATTTGGTGTAGAAGTTCCCTTTTTGGGTGGCATGTTGGCCAGGTATCCCTTTTGAACCTTGATTTTGAGGTGGTTCTGCTAGACAATATTTATTTTGCTGTATATCCAAAGTTTTGGCCCTTCTGGGTATGAAACTTTCTTTTTTTGTAGTTCTCTGATATTTATTCTTTGCAATGCCATAGGTCCGATCAAAATTGGATGTGCCAAATGGAATTTACAGTAACTTCCCCACAACTTGCTGATTTTTGGCCTTTCCAGGAGATCTAACTTGTATAGCGTGCCCCACACAAAATAATTGATATAAATTTCTGAAAATCATATCAGAAATACTACAGACTGTTAACTATCCAATGCAATCAGTCTCACTCAATTTGGATACTCTAGGAAGAAGTTATGATTGTTTTACCTGGAACACCTTCTTGAGACTAGTCAATAGGACTAGTCAGATACCCTATCTTCCACAAGGTGTATCTAAAAATGTACAATGACCTAGAAGCTGAAATTTTTACCACAGATACCTTACTAATTTCTGTAAATATACTCTGGATTTTAGGGTCTGAAACGTTACAAAAAAAAATTTATAGTGAAAATTCTGCAATGACTCAGTTCAAGATGATTCTAGAACCCTAACTTGCACAGGTTGTATCTCGGAAAATGTAAGGTCTCAGGAGATGAAATTTTAACCCAACGTACATTGGGTCATCTACTAAATATTCTCCAAGCCCTTCCTTCTAAAACTTTTTAGAAAAAAAGTTATAGTGAAAATTCCAAGGTGTCTCAGATGTAGCAGCGAAACCCTAAGACCTTGAGCTCTGATACCATATGTTAAGAACCAAATATCAATATAGCATAGAAAAAGCTCAGAATAAGTACTCAACACCTTGAAAAAGAGATAATTTTAGATAATAAGCCTCTTTAATGGGGAAACCTCCTTTTACCCCACATATATGTTCAAGTACAAGATGATTCAAAATGAAAATGTCTCCTTGGTATATATACAAGACTAGGAGGTATAATTACAACTAATGGAGTAAAGCCGACATAAATAAAATAACATTACTAATGTAATATGCCCCAGTTAAGGGGTAATGAGACAATATTAAGGATTAACAAATACTGTACACTCCTTCACGTGGGGGGGTTGCAGGGGGGGATTGCCCCCTTGAAGGAAAAATTTCCTTGTAAATGTATATTGTAATTTCATAGTAAATCCAGACCGTTCATTATAAGTTCACAGATCTGATGATAGAAGTTATGTTAGGGTTTTTTTCCATAGACGACTACCCTCTTTTATGAGGGAATTATATTGCGACTATGTATCATTGCAAATATTGTATTCTGAGAGAAGAGACTGTGAGAGAAAGAAGAGGAAGTTACAACGGGTGTGTTGTAGGTTGTGCTATAGTGGGGAAACCCCCCTACAGACTACACTAGGGTTCTAAAGTGCAGGCAGAGATAATTGTCTAAAGTCTCCTACTTTTAACAACTATCCCGACAACACCCTACATTCATGCCTAAAGTACAAAGTATAGGGATCCGATAGTCTTACCTTAAACTCTGCGTTTGGTGTTGATCCCTTTGCGTTCGGTCACTTCTCGACTGCAAATATCCTCCCAAGGCTGACCTACATTCACCAAAAGACAGACAAGAAACTAAGAAAATGCATTCTATATACGAATTAGTGGGTTAGATGTCATAAAAAAATGTAGATCAAACATGAAGATTGAACACATTATATGGTAGGACGGAAAAAGTACTTCTTTATATTAATCTCACAGAGTTACTTACAAAATGAGATCGACGACTGCTCCTCGAACCCTGTCCTGGGATCCTCTTTACCAAGCTTCAACTTCTTCCACGTATCCTTCTTCTCTCACACTTCTCTCTAGAGAATGGGCATAGGCTTATGGATGAGGAAAAAGGCAAGAATAGGGAATTCTTGCTCAAAACTCACAATGTGGCTACAAATTCTTGGGGAAAGGGGGGAAAGTGAAATGGGCAGAGTTTCACTGCAGCTATGTTTCTCCTTGGAATGAGACCCCAACACCTCTTTTTATATGACAAAAAATGGTTATTCGGTTGGGTGACGAGCTATAGGCGGTCAATTGGTTGGGAAACTACCCAATAGCCCGTAATCTCAACGAATCTCTTGCAAATTTTTATTTTTTTCAACTTTTGTGGGTATACGCGGGCTGTAATGGTATAGCTAGCGTACGTACGTGGACAGTAGTGGTGCATCTAGTGTACATATGCAGGAAGTAGTGGTGCAGGGCACGCACATCTTCAAAAATAGTGTTTTTAAGAAGACTTGTTTTGTATTGGCTTGGAAAAAATAGTAAGTAAGATGGCCTGATGCCAGGTATGCATGTATGGTGAAATTTAGGGTTATAAAAGATGCCCCCTAATGTGTGAGGTCAGAAGAGCATATGATGGCCGAAGCACATTACAAATCTTTACCAACGTACGAAGCCAGTGAGCCCGAGACTAGAGTTCGGGAGGTGCCATCTTCAAAATAACAATTGTCTCACCGAGGCGAGCATACCCATGCTCGAGATGAAATAAATCATGGTTGCCAATCAAATACACTGCATATCCATGTCATATAACTATATAAAGTGTAGCCGTGAGTAATACACAACGGATATACATCTCAAAATAAAAAATATGCATGTATAGTATCTATATTCAAGAAGCCAATGATGCCTGATGGCTAGAGATGAGGCCTTTAGAGCTCGAGCAACAACTTCAAGATCTTCAAAACTCGGGTAGGAGTGTAATGTGAGTGTACAACTTTACAATCGAGAGGTCTTCGACGGCTCGTCGGGGAACAAACAAGAGGATCTTGGTGATCAGGCAAATAACTTCATTGATTTCAAACAAGGACTTGATTGGACTTTAGGGATGGTCGGGCATGAGGGAAAGAGACAAATTGCAGAAAGGACGTCTCAAGTCGGGTAAAACTTCCCTTGGAAAATAACACGACTGATGATCAGACTCAGGCAACATGACATTGACTAAGTTCACAATGCAGGAGGCAACACAAACTCTCCATGTGTTTGGAAGGATAACCAAATGGAGGAGGACACAACTCTATGTTACGAGAACAACTTCCTAAGGTCATATTAAATCCCAAATCTTGACGAACAAATGGAAGGATGTAATTTGTCGAAGGGCGACTTATTTTGCTTCCATAAAAATAAATACTTTTCCCATCCTCTTTTTGGGGTATATTTGATTTTTTTGTCTTTTTCAAGATTTTGAAAGCTTGAAAAAGAATAAAAGAATGCTACGTTACAAAGGAGGAACGAGTGTTGCAAGCATACTAGTTCCAAGCGCAAGGAACACACTAATGCTCAGAGCAAGGAGACATGTGCAGGGAAAGGACACTCGAGAAAATTCCTCCATGGGTCAAGGTGTCAAGACGCAAAGGCAAAGTGCTACAAGGCTTGCGTATAAGGCATGCTTCAAAGGTTCATTTGAGAGCAACATGGAGCCGACATTAAGCCAAAGATGCAGAGATGCAAATGTGATTAATAGGACACAATGATAATGCCCTTCAATGTAATTTTAAATGAGCCAAGAGAAGGTAAGCTCAGTGGTTTTTCATTTTTAGAGAGTCTGAAAAAGAGAAAAATAAGACTCTATTGGGGTACCTTTTTCGAATATGGTCTAGTCGGATTGAAAAAGGGATAAATTAGCACCGAAAATATGTCTATTCAAAACCATTTTAACAAGTGTGACAAAGACAAGATTAGTCGACAATCTTTTCAATTTTAAGGAGTCTGAAAAGAGCTTAACTATGGACTCGCTGCATTTTTCTAGATTTAGTCTCCTTAGCCTGAAAAAGTATAAAATCTACTTAGAATAACTCTCTTGGCGAGACGAATCTCCCGAGGTGTACCTTTTTCATCCTTAATCTACAAGCTGGAAAAAGGGATAAACTCATGCCAATAGATGTTTTTCTAAACCATTTAATGAGTGTGAAAGAACAAGGTCACTCGACGATATTTTCACTTTTAAGGAGTCTGAAAAGAGCTTAACTATGGACTCCATGAAGGATGTTCTTCTAGACCAGTTTAACAAGTGTGAAGAAACAAGCTCACTCGACGATCTTTTCAATTTTAGGGAGTCTGAAAAGAGCTTAACTATGGACTCCATGAGGGTTCCTTTTTCGTAAATTTAGTCCCTCAGACCCGAAAAAGGGTTAAACTTATACCTGAGAATACTCTTCTAGCGAATCAGAGTTACTAGAGTATACCTTTGTTCGTACAATTGGCTGTCCGGACCAAAAAAGGGGTAAACTACTGTTGGACAGACATGCCTTCAAATTTGAGTTTGACGAGTGTGAAGGGAAACAAGATCGCTTGACAATATTTTCATGTTTAGAGAGTCTGAAAAGGGATTAAAAGAATACCCATTTGTTTTTTGGGAGTCCCGAGGGTGAAGCCAAGAGTGATGACATATCAGACATGTAAAGGCTCAAACTCATAATTAAGACAAGACTAAAAGGACTCCTGAGCCTAAAGTCATTAAGGACGACATGGAAACCAAAATGAAACCAGGATCTACCTAGGGAATCCATGTGAAGGTAGGCTCTACCACTAAATTACGACACTTCTAGAGCAACAATGATGGTTTTGTGTCACAATTCGGTGGGGTCGATCCTATGGTAAAGAGAAAAAGACAACGAGGTGCAACAAGTGGAGGTGGAATCATAACTTAAATGCAGAAAGTTGGAAAAACGACTTTTCACCAAAGGACCTTAAAAGAGCCCCAACTCCCAAAAAGTTCACCAAACCAAAAGTAAAGTGTATCGTAACATCCAATGAAAAACCCAAGAACCACGTTACATGATTTTCAAGCCAGAAAAAACGACAAAAAGGGTCAAAAAATGACAAAAAGGGCCAAAAAATTCTATAAATAGAAGCTAGCAACTCATTATCACCATTGCAAATTGAGAATTGACCAAAAAGCCAAAAACACCCATTTGTGAAAGAAGTTGATTCTGGAAGCTTCAGTGGATGAAAAGAACTTCCGCTTGGACCAAGTAAGTACAAACTAGCCCCTCCTGCATTTCCATACTTTCTTTTTGCATTTTTTTTTTTGGGGGGGCGTGCACCCATAAAAAGGTCGGCCCTGCATGTATGCGGGCTGTCTAAGCACAACCCGCATATGCATGTGGAAAAAGAATAATTTGCCCACATACATACACGACTGTGCCCAATACAACCCACGTACACCCTCTAACATACGAAAAAAAATGAAAATGCATTATTTAACTCCCTTTTGAACTTGACATTTTGCAGAATGTATGTCCATTGAAGAGAGAGGGAGCATGAGGATATTGATATACTAGTCGAGGAAGACCCTTCTGCTATCACTGCATTAAAACAATGCGTGTTGTGGAAATTCTTCCGATGTCCACTCATGAGGGCACAATCCAGACTATTGAACGCCTTGGTGGATTATTGACACCCAGATGCAGAGGCATTTATGCTCGAGGGATAGTCGTTGACTCCAACGACTGAAGATATTTATTTTTTGACCGACCTCTCGAGGAGAGGGGAACCAGTCAACCTTTGTGCTTTTCCCCTTGGGCCTCACAACATTGTCAAGTTGATCAAGCAACACTGTGAGGCCAGAACAGATAAAGTGGGTTCCCAGGTACCGATCCACAAAATCACCAACCTATCACTAAAAGCGATAGTTTTACTTATTGGGCGGATCAATGGATCTATGGATTTACATCAGGCCTCCCGGGCGCATATGCATTGCCTAGTACATTGCTTAAATGCATGAATGTTCGATTGGAGCACAACCATGATAGAGTGCATGAAGAGACAACTCACAGAGTGTTGTGGGCGGAACAACACGAACTTCGGGTTCAAGACTATTCTGTGCTCTTTCTTCTTCGAGAGGGTACCCAGTGTTAGTCCATGAGAGATAGTACGGGGGCACGTGGTCTCAGTCTTAGTCCACGAGAGACAGTACGGGGGCATGTGGCCTCCTTCCCAGTAGTGTGCATATGGGAAACATTTCTACCACAAAAGGGGGAGGGAGGACCATTGAGGCCTTTGATGATACTTTTTTCGATTGGTGGTCTCGGCAGATTCCATCTATAAAGGACTACCCCTATGCCGGGATCAACTTCTCCAGGGATCCTGAGATGCCCGTACCTCTCGGAGCAGAGCGAGGAGAGTTAGGTACATTTTATTTTAAAAGTTTTTAATTTTTTAGTTTCTTTTTATATATATCATTTTTATGTATACCAAAGTACTTGACAACTTTGTATCTGTTATGTATAGATGTGGGACCAATGTGTCCAGCTGATTTTGCGCGGAGCAGGCACCGTCCACGACCAGAGGCATTACCAACAACGACCGTCGGACCAACAACAATAGTGGGGGTACCTCCAGCCAGAGAGACTAAGAGAGTTTTGAGATGAGTGGAGCAGAACTTGACTGCACTCACCTGTACTATGCCCATGGACGAGATTGAGGATCTCCCGACATCTATGCAATCTCAAGTTTTTGGGGTGCCACAAACCTCGGTCCAACTATTTCGGCGTTTGGAAAACATTGTAGTGGCAAGGCCAATAGGCCTCGTGCTTATCTTAGGGTGGACCATTTATGTGCCGTGGGCACTCTTTGTGTATTTTTGAGGGCATAAGCCCCGCGTTATATACCAGACTCGTTATTTTTTGAGGTGCTTGTGCCTACCTATGTACTCTGATACTTTTGATATATATATATATATATATATATATATA
>ML796388.1:272826-287394 GCA_009831015.1 Picea engelmannii
TGGTAAATCTTCAGTTGCATGTGAGATCACTGATTGTGAATTAATTAATAATTAATTCACTGATCTCTCACTAGTGTAAGTTCAGTTACAACTAGTACAACTGAGCTTAACTCACTTAACTGATTTAAACTACTTCATAACTCACATAACTACACATCCAACTCTGTTACAACTTCGAATCACTCAGTTACAACTAATTCGACTTGCATGTCCCACCAATCAACCTTTGAACTCGAATTTCATATAGCTAACTGATTTACCACTTCAGTTAACTATTTCCAAGTGTTCGTTGAGAATAGATTAATATTTCTTGTCCAACTATTATTAAGGGATAATAATAGTCGACATACATCTATAAATAGAATTCACTCACCATCTATAAATAGACATCATATATAAATATAATTTGCTCATCATCTAAAAATAGACTTCCACCTAAAAATAACCTGATGCTCACTAGGATCTTCTTGTTGAATATCAACACTCCCTCTCAAAAAGAAAGGGATTATCCTTCACCCCGATCATGTCTCTATGGTATTCGAATTTGTTCCTAGTGAGCGCCTTCGTCATAATGTCTGCATCTCGATATTCCATAGGAATGTACTGAAGAAAAATGATCTTCCGCTGCACAAAATCTCTAATATGATGATATCGTATATCTATATGCTTAGATCTATCATGAAACACAATATTAAATGAGAGTTTAATGCAACTCTGATTATCACAATGAATCACTGTCAGATCTAAATGAGAACCAAACAAACCAACCAAGATATTTCTCATCCAGATAGCCTCACATGCAACTTGACTCGCTGCCATGTGTTCCACTTCCACTGAACCAAGTGCCACATATCTTTGTTTCCTACTGTACCAAGAAACAATTGTAGATCTGATACTAAAGATCCCCCCTGATGTGCTCTTTCTGTCCGTTGGGCTGCCTGCCCAATCTGCATCAGTGAAACCATGCAACTTCACCTCATCCGTCTATCTGTACCATAAGCCATACTCAGATGTTCCCCTCACGTATCTTAGGACATGATTACCCACCTTCCAAAAGATCTTGGTAGGATTAACCATCGCTTGACTCAGCTGGTTAACCGCATAGAAAATATCTGGTCTCGTGTTCCCTAGATACATTATCGAACCCACTAACTATCGATAGATAGTAGCATCCACTACCTCTCCAGAAGTAGCATCCTCTTTCTTCTAGTTTCCTAGAAGAGAAGTATCCATGGGTTTGGAGCCCTCCATGTGAAACTTACCCAGTATCTCCCTTACATACTTGCCTTGAGACACAAAAAGTTCACCATCTCGCTACCATATTTCCAATCCAAGGAAATAATGAAGGAGACCCATATTCTTCATCTCGAACTCCTTTGCAAGGTCCCCCTTGCATGAGTGTATCAACTTATCATCACCAATCAATATTAAATCATCAACATAAGGAACAATGATTAAAATCTTACCCTTGTAGATCCATCTTGAACCTACCATTGATTTGTTGACCGGTCTTGGGACAATTTCCCATGCACTATTTTTGACAATGGAGTCATACTCCTCCACCATTGCATCAACCCAAGTGGGATCCTGAACTGATTACTGAAAGGAATATGGTTCAGTCACAATACATTTTCTCATGAGAGCCATGTATCTAGTAAATCAATCAGGATACTGTCTCTGTTTGCGCTGTGAAGTAGGGGTCCTACATTTTGTGCAACATCTAGTCTCAATCTATCAGCTTCTGTGGTGCACTTTCTGCCATTTCTGATGGATGGATCTGTATGAGTGGCTTCCTCCACTCCATGAACCTCCTCATGTGGCTGATCCACATCTTGAGACTCATCTTTGGGAACCAACAGTTTCTCCTCTGCATGCAAGTCTAGCTTCTTCTCAAGCGACAACCGCATGGCTTTCCCCTCATCGAATTTTATATCCCATCGCATAACAATCATCTTATTGTTAGGAAAATACACAAGATAATTATGGGGTGTTTCTGTGTACTCCACAAATATCCCAACTTCACTAGTTGGCTCCAACTTCTTCCTGATGTTCTTGGTCACATGCACATAAACAGATGAGCCAAAAATCTTAAAATAAGAAACATCAGTTTTCTTACCAGTGAAAGCTTCTTCTGGTGTACTCATGCCAAGCACTCTATGAGGACAATGGTTTTGCACATAAACCACAGTGTTTCATGCTTCCGCCCACAAATAAATTGGTAGGCCCCGATCATGCAACATTGCTTGTGCTACACCCACGATCGTTCTGTTCTTCCTCTCCGCGAACCCATTTTTCTGTGGGTTACGAGGCGCTATGAGTTCTCTTCGAATTCCTTCTTTGCTGCAAAAGTATTTGAATTCATTAGAGATGTATTCTCAACCATTATCGCTCCTCATAGCCTTCACTTGCTTCCTCGACTCTTTCTCCACCAATGCTTTAAACTCATAGAACTTTGAGAATGTTTGATCCTTCTTCTGTATGAAGAAGATCCAACATTTACAAGAAAATTCATCAAAAAAAATAACACAATACTTATGTTTTTCTATTGAAGAAACCGAGAATGGTCCACACACGTATGTGTGAATTCTCTCCAGGATCACCGAAGCATGGGAAAGGTGGAATTTACATACTTCCCCATGGCGCAACCCTTGCACTGATCTATCTAAGCAAGTGTTCCCATTGGAAGTCCAGTAGATATTTGTTGCATGATTTTCAAGGCTCTGTGATGAAGATGGCCCAATTGCCTGTGCCATAATTCACCCTCATCCCAACTCACCACTTTTTATGCCTTTCCCATCATGGCAGCACATCCATCTACCTCCAACTTGTAGAGATTCTTAACTTGAATCCCTATCTTCTTGACGTGACCCATTGTTTTATGTCGCAGGAAATATTTTCCATCGCTGAAAACAACGTCATAGCCTCTGCCCTCCAACATTGCGACTGAGACCAAGTTTTTCTTCAGACCTGGAACATGCATAACATCTTTCAATTGAAATGGTTTACCTGACTCCCTCTGAAAGGTAATGGTACCAATGCCAGTCGCACTGTATCGTCCATCGTCGCCCATCTCTATATGCATTTTGAGATATTTCTCCTCCAAGTCACTGAAAATCTCTTTATCTCCTGTCATGTGGAAGGAAGTGCCACTATCCAAATAACACACCAATCCCAATGCACTTGACACCATGCATGAGATTGAGGAGAAGTCAAGTTCAAATTGTGAGGCAAGGGCCTCACTAGTTTCCGCTCCAAGAACCTTCTTGTTCTTCTTCTTCTGCGGACAGTTAGTAGTGAGATGTCCATGTTCGTGACAGTAAAAGCACTTCACTTTGGACAAATCCAACTTATTTCCTTTAGACTCAGATTTTGAATGGAATTTCTTCCCCTTCCCTTTCCTTGCCTTGGCAGCCAAAGCACAATCCTCTTTGTTGAAACATATATTAAATTTTTTTATCTTCAAAACTAAAACCTTCCTTTTCTCGGGTTTTGGCTTTTCTTGAAGCATAACCCTCACTATATTTTCCAAAAAGCCAGTACCGAATCCCGACAAGCTTTATTCTTTAAATAATAAAAGGCAAAAAACCAAAAATGTTATAAAAGTCCTGACGCGCTTTCTATAAAATTATTTCTTAAATCATGAAAAGTTTAAACCCTAAAGGAGTTAATATTAACCTTTAAAAAGTTTTTCGGAATTTGGGGTTTACTGAGAACATATTTTTTAATGCATTTCCAATCACGAAATCTAGATCCCCGATTTCCCGAAATATGGAAGTTACTAATTATTAAAGACTAAGTTAATCATATCGTGATTTCAGAATTCGGGGTTCATCGATGACATACCTTTTGTCAACACGATCCCTGAAACCCCGAAAGAATCAAAGTGGGTTTAATACTGATTAATTAATTTGCTAAAACAAAGTTAAGTCCTAATTTAAACTTGTCGTGATTTCGCAATTTTGAAAATCGGGATTCAACGATAACATACCTCTTGTCGACACGATCCCCGAAATCCTGAAACGCGAAGTCTCGACTCTTAATCTGTGTTTAGTCTAAATTAATTCTGTTTTGGAAACATGATTAATGACAATCAAACTTTTTAGGTTTGTTCACGTTTCAGTTTCTGATTGAATGAAATTTTCTGAATTTTGAATTCAAAAGCGCCAAAATGCGACCACTTTAATAAAGAATAACTATGGATATGTGACACTAATGCGTATCTTAGTAAATATCCAATGCATTCAATGTATTGAATTCTTGTCAGTTGCATCATTACCTTCATTGTTAAATGAATTAAAAGAGAGTTGGTTTGTGATTCGCAACATATTATGTTTCATACTATCAAGCGTAAGACGCATTCAACCGAGCTCATACACTCCTTTTCTGTGACATGTTTTCCATCAAACATAAAGTCATGGCACCAAAGAAAGCACAAAAGAAGAGTGAAGATACAGAGGAGATGCGTAACCCATAAGGAGATATCATATCCGACACTACACCGCACGCCATCGACTCAATTAAATCCTGGTCACAAATCTCTGAATTCCTAGATTACGAAATCAAGAATTCTCCTATTGATTTCAAGATTGACTTTCGGGATATAGCAGAATCAGAGCTTCATAAGATCGTAGCGTGCCCTCAACTTATGTCATACAATAACATGATCAATTGGGCCTTGGAAAAGGTTGATATCCTGACAAGAAGCATTTTAAATGATCAAGAGGTCGTTGTCAGCTCATTCAGGCAAGAACATATACAAGTAATGCATAAAATCTCACCAAATCCTAAGTACATTTATAATGCCGAGTTTTTAGCTGAATTTCAAAGGAAGGAGTGTACTGAGGCAAACCTCACAGAAAACAAAAGAATAACCAGAGAAGTTAATGACAACTGTCAAGGAATTTTTGACCTTTTAGAGAAAACTTCATTGAACATTGGAAAAAATGAATGTTCAGGTTTGTTAGGGGAAATTAACATTGTCAAGCATCAGTTAAGATTCAAAGAGGATCTGGAAGAAATTCAGGAAGAGATTCCACAAATAAAGGTAATCAATGTCACTCAAATTGACAAATGGGTAGTAATGCCTAACTTAAAACTACAAACTATTAAGTTCTCACAAGAAAGATAATCGAAGACCGTCTGCCAGAACTATAGAGAAAGTTTTTCTTATTTGAAGCAAAGGATATTCCAGAAGATCCCAAAGTTTTAGTACAGTTTCTGGGAAAATGTATTTGCTGTCTTAAAGCAGAAGGAGGAGGTTCATCAACACAGATATGAAATATTGTTTTGAATATTTTCATCATTGGAATAATAAAGTAGTTATAATAGAAATGTAAATGGTTTGACATTCTTCATTCATGTAACCATTACTCTTGGGAAGTTAGTTAATCACCAACGGGAAAAATGTTTGGTGATCATGGATAAATATATTTTCACAAGACTGAGAAAAGGCTTTTGGTTTTTTGAGAGAGCCGATTGTATTAAAAAGTTTTCCAATCCACTGTGATATAAATAATACATACGAGATTCTGAATTCTGTCAACTTGAAGCTATGTTCTCTTTTACCCTGTTTCAAATATTTTTCTTCTTACGTCTTTCTAATGAATGATCAACTATAAGTTTATTTCACACATCTATTGTAGTTTGAATTGCTTTGGTTATTAAATCATTTACAGTTTTTCCTCTATGATTGCTATCAATAGTTCAACACCTCTAGGTCATTTGAATGATTATATTTTACACTTCATTAGAAATCTCGTTTTCCTCTTTGCCTCCTATTACAATATGAGATTCTTTCGTGATTAAAGCCTCATATTTTCTCAACAGTATTACTTTGTTATTTTACTATTCTCAAAATTGTTTCAAGTACAGGAAACAACCTCAACTGTTATTATGTTATTATTTTGAGTTCTAAAACTCTTTTTCTCTTTTCATCCCTTAAAACCTAAAGCAACAAATCTTCAAACTTTTCGTTTTTAAATAAAACTTTATTTTCCATGAATGTCCCAAATAATAGACAACTCAACATAGACCCTAGCCTCCAAGATCAAACTAGCATTGCTTTGAACCTGTTTAATACTATTCTGCAAACAACAACTAACCAAGTTGAATTAGAATGTTCATGGGAAGCTATCGAGAGAGATATCAACATCCAAGAACAATGGGAAGCTAGACAGAGGCAGTTGAGAAACCAACTCTGATTTACCCTTCACTTTGATTCTTATCCTTTAATTACCTTTACCTTTATGGATTCCTTGACGATATACTTTAGAGCCTTAAAGTATAAACTCAGGAACAACATCTTTTTGGCGTCACTGTCAGGGAACGAAGAAACGAAACTTTTCCCTGGGAAGAACGACATTGACACTTTTTTTCTTTGATAGTGAACAAAGATAGAAAAACTTCTAAGGCTACCTATATTTTTCACTTGGTGACTCCACGATAAGTAAACTGGATATTAGCCAAAAGAACACCAGAAAGAACCTAGATGATAAACATACCTCGCCAGTCTCTGATCTGGAAAATATTTTAAAATCATGAAGATCCCTTAGACAAATCATCTCACCTATACATACTATTTGTCAGCCTGATTTTACACAGTTGAATGTTAAGGAAACACTTGAGAGATCTATCTCACTTCCCCTTTCATACGATACATTCTCTTTTCCTGAGGAATATTCCCCAGACTTCCGTGAGCCCTCTCCTCACACGCTCCGAGCTTCATCCTCAAATTTATCAATGGCTGCAAATGGAGGCGCAGGAACTAGGGGTGGTGCCCCAGGAGGACCAGCAGGGGGTCAAGAACCGCATCCTGGAATCTTCGCTAAGGTAGCTTCCAGATACGCCCCCCTTGTACTCCCTGTTCCCCTACACGACCTTCCTGAAAACTATATGAAAAGCCTTCTGAAATTTACGGGGGAAGGAGATTTAACCACTCAAGAACACATAAATTTCTTCGACCAATTCGCTGACATCCTTGGAATCAAACACAAAGATGTCTATTCTAGACTCCTCGTTCAGAATTTCGAAGGACAGGTGAGAACCTGGTTCCGAGCCTTAGCTCCAGGATCTCTAAGATATTACGAAGAACTTGAAAATGATTTTATGAGGAAATGGGGGGAGAGGAATGACCACCTCTATTACCTAACTGAATTCAGAGCCCTTAGAAGGAAAAACTTAGAATTAGTTCTCGAGTTCACGCAAAGGTTTAACAAGTTGTATAATAAAATCCTGGTCGAGGTCAAACCTTCTCAACCCGCAGCTAAGGTGACTTTCGCTGGAGCCTTTGATCCTAATTTCTCTCTACTATTGAGAGAAAGGAGATCAAAAGATATCACCAAAATGCAAGATGATGCTTTAGAGATTGAATAGAACATGATGGCATCGGGGAAATTAAAAACAAAAATAGAATCTGGGAACAAAGAAAATAGGAGATTCAAAGAACAAGGTGGGTCCTCAGGATCGGGGAAATCCTCGGGAGATAAAATAGACGAGATGACTAAGGTACTTAGAGAACTTTCAAATAAGATCACAAAAATGGAATTAGAAAAATAAAAAAGGGATCATTTTCTCGGAAGGATTTTAGAAGGAATCCTGATCCTTAGGCCCCACAGAAAATAATAAAGAATGAGGATCAAAAAATTCCAACCCCCTTCAAAAGTGAAAACTTCATTGGAGAAGAAGACCTAGAATATTTTGAAGAGTTCGATGAGGATATAAATAATATTGGCGATGATAATAAATCACCCTATTTATCAAGACAAGATTACGAAAAATATTTAAACAATGAGATTAGATTGGAAGACGGTGTTAACAACGATACTTCTGAAGATTTGGCATATCAAGGTATCGCGGATGATATTATAGTCGAACTTCACAAGAAATCTAATTTAAGACCTAGGAACAAGAGTCTTCCAACTGCCCCAACAAAAAATATTTTGCCTAGGGGCGAAACTGATGAAGCAGCTCCAAAGGTTGCTAAGAAAAAAACTGCAAAAAACCAAACCGCTGACACACAACCTGTCAAGTCAAAGTCAGTAGGAACACCCACTAAGAAAACATAGGTTCCTGTGACTGAAACCAAGTCTGCACCATAAAGAAAAGTAGAAAATAAAGGAATGGAGGCCCCAAACATATAGAGCGACAAGGCCCTGGGAAGTTTTAATTTGGAAAACGAAATAAATAAAATCAAAATCCCTATCCCACTTGTTGAACTGGCCAAAAATCCCATATACAGAAAACAAATTGCTAAGATGATTACCTTTTCAGAAGACGAAAGCCAAGCCGATGTCATCAACTTAGAAGATGACAAGCCAAACATAGTTTTTGGTCCGCATTTCGAAGGAGTGAGAGACACTGTTGCCCCCTTCTATATCACGTTGACCTTATTCGACCACCTACTTCACAACTGTATGCTAGATTCTGGAGCATCCCACAATGTGATGCCAAAAGCCATTATGGAGAAGTTAGGTCTCAAAATCACTAGGACATATGGAGACTTATATTCATTTTATTCAAGAAAAGTCAAATGCATAGGTATGATTAAAGACCTGGTGGTAAATCTGGTACAAATACCCGCTAAAAACATTCTCATGGATGCAGTAGTCGTTGATATCCCTCCTAAATATGGTATGATATTATCTAGGTCATGGGGTGCCAAACTTGGGGGATCTCTCCAGCTAGACATGACATATGCTACAATTCCAGTATTTGGGGGACAATACATGCGTCTTTACAGAGAAACCAGGTTGGCGTTCACGGTAGGTGATCCACATAACCCGAATAACCACCCTGTATATATTGCTGACCAAGATTTAGGAATTTGTATATTATCTATTGATGATGATTTTGAAGTAGGTATAGACGAAAGTTGTACAAAAGAAAAAATAGAAAAAGAAGGATTAAAAGAAAATGTATATAGCTTGGGTGTATGGAAGATGTTTTTTGATGGCGCTTCATCCTATTTTGGAGCTAGAGCTAGGGCACTCCTGGTGGCTCCCGATAATCAATTCGTAATTCCCTTTTCCTACAGATTATTGTCGAATGAGAACCACACTAATAACGTATGTGAGTATGAAGCCTTAGTGTTAGGGTTAGAAGCTTCCAGGAGAATGAAAATAAAAAACCTCGAAATCTTTGGTGACGTCGAGCTAATCATTAAACAAGTAAACCAATAGTACTAGGCCAAACATCCTAGGTTGAGGTCCTATAGGAATTGCGTCTGGGATCTGATTGAAATTTTTTTCTCCTCTGTCAAAGTTCATTTCATTCCTAGAACTGAAAACCAACAGGCTGATGCGTTAGCCAAGGCAGCCTCAACATTCACACATCCCACCGCGTTTAAACTAAAGTACCACATACAAATGAGGAAATGACCTTCTATACCGAATAACATACAACATTGACAAGTCTTTGAGGACGATGAACAACTTCGCAAATTTTTAGAATCAATAGACGAGTTTGTTGAAACACACGCTGACCAAGAAAACAAAAATGATCTTATTTGGATCATGTAGGAAGGGGAGGATCCTCAAGAGTTTCATGATAAAATCGCAAATCACCGAATCCTCGTTCTTAAAAATAACCAAATCCCCAAGGGCCTGATTCCCTTGGAAATATTATTCAATCAAGATGATATCCCTTCAAAATCCACTCTACAGCCTCAACCTGAAGAGGTTGAAGACTGTGACATAGGTACTAAAGAAAACCCTCGGTTGGTGAAACTATCCAAATATTTATCCCTAGAAACTAAAAGTAAGTACGCGGAGTTGCTTAGAAAGTACAAGGACGTGTTCGCTTGGTCTTATGAAGAACTGAGAACCTATGACACCACTGTGATTGAACATAAGATACCCCTAAAGCCTGGTGTCAAACCCTTTAGACAAAAACTCAGACAAATTAATCTTATATTATTTCTCGTGATCGAAAAAGAAGTCAAAAAGATCTTAGATGCAAAAATAATCATACCACTGAGATACTCAGATTGGGTAGCAAACTTGGTCCCGGTTAGAAAGAAAAAATAGGGAAATCAGATTGTGTGTGGATTTTAGAAATCGAAATAAATCCTCCCTCAAAGATAATTACCCCCTACCCAAAATGGATCAGGTTTTAGAAAAAGTAGTTGGGGCAAATAGGATGTCGATGATCGATGGGTTTTCCAGATACAATCAAATTGCCGTCTGCGAACACGATAAAGAAAGGACAGCCTTCACTACCCCTTGGGGTACATTTATGTATGATAAGATGCCTTTTGGTTTAATGAATGCAGGTGCTACTTTCCAACGTGCTATGGATATCGCTTTCATTGGCGAAAGAGACAAATTTGTGGTTATCTATCTTGATGATCTAACCATTTTTTGTAAATCTGATGAAGATCATCTGATACATCTCAAGCAGATGTTTGAGAAATGACGCAGGTTTGGTTTGTCTTTAAACCCCAAAAAGTCTCACTTTGCTATGTAAGAGGGTAAACTATTGGGTCATATTGTTTCTCGAGATGGAATTAGAATTGACCCTAAAAGAGTTGACGCTATAGACACAATAAATATTCGTAGGAATGTAAAAGAGATTCAGTCATTCTTAGGAAAAATAATTTTTTTGAGGAGATTTATTCCAAACTTTGCTGAAATCGTGAAATTGATCACAGATATGCTAAAGAAAAACAACGAAGTGAAATGGACAACAAAAGATAAAGCATCGTTCGCACGCATAAAAAAGGTTATAAGCGAGGCACCCGTACTAGCAAGCCCTGATTATCTAAAGGATTTTCTTATTTTCTCATTCGCCTCTGAACACACACTCGCCGCGGTTCTCCTCCAAAAAAATGAAGAAGGCTTTGAGCAACCAATAACCTTTTTTTAGCAAAAGTCTCAGAGATGTCGAACTCATATATGATATAATGGAGAAACAAGCATATGCTATGGTGAAGGCATCAAAGGCTTTCAGAACATACATGTTACATTCCAAGATAATCGCGTACATATGCACCAGCTCCGTAAAAGATATTTTAGTTCAGTCCAACAGTGATGGCAAAAGATGATGGTGGCTGGCCAAGATTCAAGAGTTCGACCTAGAGATAAAACCCACGAAACTAGTAAAGGGACAATGTTTGGCTAAACTCTTAGCTGAATCAAATTTTAGAGCTCTCAGAATAAATGGCCTACAGGGAGCTGAAGAGTATGTGGACTTATATGAACTCGATGAACAAATCACTGAAAGTAGAATCGAAGAAAAGTTTGCTTCATCTGATTGGTATCCAGACATAGTGTCCTACTTGTTGACCTTGAAGTGCCCGAATGATTTACCCCCGTCTAAAGCCAGAACGCTAAAGCTGCATGCGGTCAAGTACTATATATCTGAGAGACAATTGTATTGGAAGGATCCACTTGGCTTCCTCTTGGTTTGTCTGGTCGAATCAGAAACAAAGAAGTTCATAAGCCATTTTCATGAAGGAGTGTGTGGAGGACATCACGCTTGGAGGGAAACGGCTTATAAGATCCTGAGAGCAAGATATTATTGGCCCAAAATTTTCCCAAACGTTAACGCTAAGGTCCGAGCCTGCAACCCTTTCCAATTGTTCGCAGGTAAGCATAAGCTCCCAGCGATGCCACTGGTTCCAGTCAAAACGGAAGCTCCTTTTCAGCAATAGGGATTATATTTCATAGGCGAAATTAATCCTCATTTTAGTGCTCAATATAGATGGATCATGACTGCAACAGATTACTTCACCAAATGGGTGGAGGCTATCCCAACCAGAAAGGCTATAGATTAGGTGGTAATAGATTTTTTAGAAGAGAATATTTTATCTAGATTCGACTGCCCCCAAAAGATAGTCATAGATAACGCTCGTGCCTTTAAATCTATGGCCATGGTCAGTTTCTGCCAAAAATACAATATCGTGCTTAGTCATTTCACTGCATATTACTCCCAGGGAAATGGGCTGGCCGAGTTTTCAAACAAGAGCTTAATCAATATAATTAAGAAAGTGCTGAGCAAAAACAAGAAATCTTGGCATGTGCATTTGAAATAGGCTCCGTGGGAAAATCGGATAGGCACGAAAAAGTCTATTGGAACTTCTCCTTTCCAAATGGTATACAGGACCGATGTAGTGTTACCTATAAATCTAGCGCTTCCTGTAATGAAACTTTGGCAAGATGAGAAGGAAGAACCAAATCATGTCACAAGAAGGATAAATCAGCTGATTGAAGTCCAACAGCACAGGGACGAAGTGGATGAAAGGTCGCAAAAATACCAGGATGACATGAAAGCGCTATTCGACCGTAAAGCCAAAGACAAAGAATTTCTCCCGGGAGATTTGGTTTTAAAATGGGATGCAAGGAAGGAAGACTCGGAAAACATGGTAAATTCGATCACATCTGGTATGGACCATTCAAGGTAACAACCCCTGAAGGAAAAAAATCATTTCTGTTAGAGAATTTGGACGGTAAAATCCTCAACGCCCCTGTCAATGGGCGTTATTTAAAACATTATATGGAATAATTGATTTTCAAAATTCCCACTATATATACCGTTTGATTTTTCTTTTTATTTCATATTTTTCTTTGGTAAGTCTTTTTAAAAGAAAAATAAAATAAAATAGGTTAATGTTTTTCTAGAAGTAGGGATATAAAATTTTCAATGTATTCAATTCTTTTAAAATCCCTGATACTCTTCGTTATGTTCCTTTACAGGATCTCGACTTGCAACCCAAACAAAGCAGAAGGAGCAAACATATATCCATATTTCAGAAGATAAATTTGCTGAAAACAGGTGATATAAAGATTTTGGTTATTTCAAAAGAGAACGAAAATGGTAAGGCAAAGTTGTGAATTCCAGAAAAGTCTATTTTTTCAAACAAAGGTTTTTTAAAAGTGCAGTGATTGTCTCGTAAGTGTGATATGCCACTAAAAGAATGATTTCTAAATCTAGGCCCTAAGAGTTTCACCTAGAATAAGATAAGAGGTAATTGAAATAAACAAAGAAAGAAAAGCGTCTCCGAGAAAGAGTTCCAAGAGTTGGGTTTAATTTATGACCCCTGTTTTTTGATTTCCAAGTCTTCCTCCGTCGCCCCTTTCTATCCTCAGTTTTTCCTTCTTAAAAGACCAAACATCTTTCCGGTTTTCCCACAGAGGGAGAAGAGATTACGTCTTAACTTTGGAAGCTAAAAAACAGTTCTTAAAAGGTAAACCAATCCTCACAACTCCTCACTCTCCGACTAAACAAAGTTATACTTAGGATGATCCTGAATCTCCTTGGTTTCTTAACAGTTTCCTAAGGATTTAGGCTTGCTCGTGTTAATATTATGGTAGTTGCGGGAGGTATTTACCCCCACGTGTGAACCTAACGAGAATAGAAGACTCCGGGAAGCAAGAGAAACCGTAATGAGTTGGCTAATAACCCTAGAAGCCTTGTCGACTCAAGAAGGTAATTTATATTAGGCTATTAGCCTCCAAGAGAAGAAGTCGACCAGAAATTATAATAATATACTGAACAGACACTTATCCAGAAGGAGAAGTCGGCCCCAACAAAACTGGCAGAACCACTATAAATATAGGGCGTCAGTTCTCATTTGTCATATCTCAGAATTGCAGTTCTGCAGTTTGGTGCACACTGCAGTTGCAGTCTTGTGCGCAGGTTTGGAGGAAGAGCTGATGCAGCTGCAGCAGCAACAAGATCTCAGTTTTGGCTTGGATATCTCTTAGCTAGGGTTTTGTACTATCTGATCAATCTTTTGTGTTGCTCTATCCTTGGGGAGAGATGTGCTGGTCTTTGTTTGGCTATCTATCCTAGGGTTTGCTTCCGGAAGAATTCTCAGTCAAGGTTAAGGTGCTCGGAGGGAGGCTTTGGCCTGTGGTTGGGTGACGAGGGTATCGTCAATGGTAAAATGAGCACACCATCTTCTATATTATAACAGGTTATGGGCCCACACCCCTTTAGTCAGCCTAAAACACTGGAAGGAAACATAGCCGCTAGACATTGAGCTCATTGAGGAACTGTCGCTAGGGTTACTGGCAAGAGCAGTTTCCAAAAGCACTGCAGCTAGGGTTACTAGCAGAAGCAGTTGCAGAAGCCCTAAACCTCTTGTCGAGGAACCTTAAGTGACGAGATTGACCTAATCTCCAGATAGATCAGTGCACCCTAGCCTAGCGCATCTCTTGGTACTCTTAGAAGGCCAATACGTGAAGTTTGGATTTCTGATCAAATCTAGGGTTTGACCAAGTCAAGCAAGCCATGACGAACTCTATGAAGTCTGAGAACAAGATAGATGGAGCCTCTAACTTCAGAGCATGGAAGACAAGGATCGACCTCATCCTTGCTAAGAATAAAGTGCTGGATATTGTGAAAGGAAAGATCGTGAAGCCAGAGTTTGAAGAAGGAGAAGAGAAGGAACCGCAGAACATTGCAGCTATGGAGAAGTTCAAAGACATTGACATCAATTCCATGAGTATCATAGTGGATTCTATAAAAGACCACTTGATACCCTACATCTCCCATCTTGACTCATCAAAGAAGATGTACGATGCCCTAACAAATCTCTTCTCAGTCAGAAACATTGGACAAGTTATGAGT
>ML796388.1:291112-312170 GCA_009831015.1 Picea engelmannii
TAGTCATGAAATAGTCTAGATGACTATATTGATGCTACCGAGTAAATGGTATATTTTGTGCTCAAGTCCATTACCTGTAAATACCTCTCTAGCTAGGAGGGAGTGTTAATATTATGGTAGCTGCAGGAGGTATTTACCCCCACGTGTGAACCTGATGAGAATAGAAGACTCCGGGAAGCAAGAGAAACCCTAATGAGTTGGATAATAACCCTAGAAGCCTTGTCGGCTCAAGAAGATAATTTATATTAGGCTATTAACCTCCAAGAGAAGAAGTCAGCCATAAATTATAATAATATACTGAACAAACACTTATCCAGAAGGAGAATTCGGCCCCAACAAAACTAGAAGAACCACTATAAATATAGGGCGCCAGTTCTCATTTGTCATATCTCAGAATTGCAATTCTGCAGTTTGGTGCACACTATAGTTGCAGTCTTGTGCGTAGGTTTGGAGGAAGAGATGGTGCAGCTGCAACAACAACAAGATCTCAGTTTTGGCTTGGATATCTCTTGGCTAGGGTTTGGGACTATCTAATCAATCTTTTGTGTTGGGCTATCCTTGGGGAGAGATGCGCTTCTCTTGGTTTGGCTATCTAGCCTAGGGTTTGCTTTCGAAAGAATTCTCAGTCAAGGTTAAGGTGCTCGGAGGGAGGCTTCGACCTGTGGTTGGGTGACGAGGGTATCATCAATGGTAAAACAAGCACACCATCTTCTATATTCTAACAGCTCAAAGGAATACCCCTGGAATTAACCTTCCCCTTTTTTTTCCCTGTGGGCTAAGGTGTTTTGAAAGTTTAGAAAAGGTTGGTCCAGGGTAATCATAGCAAGTTGACAGACCTCTATTGTAAATTTTACACAGATACCATCCTTGGTATACTTCCTACCACTGATTTCCCCCACTTCGTGTTCAAAAGTAAAATATAAGACAGATGGTGAAAGGAAATTCATATTTGATTGCCCCCATCTATTCCAAAAGACGATGAAAGGAAATTCATTTAAATGATTTCCCTCGTCTTAGAATTTAAATGCATAATTATGATTCGAAGTGGTGAAAGGAAATTCAGTAAAAAGGGACAGATAACTTCATTGGGGTACTGAACATGCTCACTGGTAGTGAAGCAATATCTGAGGTATCTGTAAGGTTGTCATACATAAATTTAACTCTATTATGGTTACCGGCCTTTTTGAAACCAGATCTTCATCCCAAATCCAGACAAGACTCCCCAATTAAAAACATGAAATTTACTTCATTTGATGCAAGCCAAAAGCCCGCAAGATCTGTTGGGTTTCCTAGGATTGTTTTGATCATATTAAAGCAAACTTAAATTTAGTAGTGAGAAGGAGAAGATCATGAATATGACTGCAGTTGAGTTTACATCATTGAAAGTTTTGAAAAGATTTTCAGAAGTAACGCGAAATCTCTTTTTCCCTCTGTATCCCCTTCCTAAACAAGTTCTACAGAAAGAAGCCATTGACTCCATTTACCCAATAAAGGCACTAAGTCTACCTGTTCTCCTCGTCCCACAAGGAGATGAGGTCCCCAATTGGAGCCTATGTTGAAACATATATTAAATTGTTTATCTTCAAAACTAAAACCTTCCTTTTTTTGGGTTTCAGCTTTTCTTGAAGAATAACCCTCACTATCTTTTCCAAAAATCCAGTATCGAGATCCGGACAAGCTTTATTCTTTAAATAATAAACGACAAAAAACCAAAAATGTTATAAAAGTCCCGACGCGCTTTCTGTAAAATTATTTCTTAAATCACGAAAAGTTTAAACCCCAAAGGAGTTAAGATTAACCTTTAAAAAGTTTTTCGGAATTTGGGGTTTACTGAGAACATATGTTTTAATGCATTTCCAATCGTGGAATCCCGATCCCCGATTTCCCGAAATATGGAAGTTACTAATTATTAAAGACTAAGTTAATCATATCGTGATTTCGGAATTCGGGGTTCATCGATGACATACCTTTTGTCAACACGATCCCCGAAACCCTGAAAGAATCAAAGTGGGTTTAATACTGATTAATTAATTTACTAAAATGAAGTTAAGTCCTAATTTAAACTTGTCGTGATTTCGCAATTTCGGAAATCGGGATTCAACGATAACATACCTCTTGTCAACACGATCCCCGAAATCCCGAAACGCGAAGTCTCGACTCTTAATCTGTGTTTAGTCTAAATTAATTATGTTTTGGAAACATGATTAATGAAAATCAAACTTTTTAGGTTTGTTCACGTTTTGGTTTTCGATTCAATGAAAATTTTCAAATTTTGAATTCAAAAGCGCCAAAATGCGACCACTTTAATAAAGGATAACTGAGGATATGTGACACTAATGCGTATCTTAGTAAATATCCAATGCATTCAATGTATTGAATTCTTGTCAGCTGCGTCTGTACCTTCATCGTTAAATGAATTAAAAGAGAGTTTAAAGGTCTGTGATTCGCAACATATTATGTTTCATACTATCAAGCGTAAGACGCATTTAGCCGAGCTCATACACTCATTTTCTGTGACAGGTTTTCCATCAAACATAAAGTTATGGCACCAAAGAAAGTGCAGAAGAAGAGTGAAGATATAGAGGAGATGCGTAAACCAGAACGAGATATCATATCCGACACTACGCCGCACGCCATCGACTCAATTAAATCCCGGTCACAAATCTCTGAATTCCTAGATTACAAAATCAAGAATTCTCCTACTGATTCCGAGAATCACTTTCGGGATATAGCAGAATCATAGCTTCAAAAGATCGCAGCGCACCCTCGGCTTATGGCATACAATGGCATGATCAATTGGGCCTTGGAAAAGGTTGGTATCCCGACAAGAAGCATTTTAAATGATCAAGGGGTCGTTGTCGGCGCATTTAGGCCAGAACATATACAAGTAATGTATAAACTCTCACCAAATCCTAAGTACATTTATAATGCCAAGTTTTTAGCTGAATTTCAAAGAAAGGAGCGTACTGAGGCAGACCTCACAGAAAAAAAAAGAATAACCAAAGAAGTTAATGACAACTGCCAATGAATTTTTGACCTTTTAGAGAAAACTTCATTGAACATTGGAAAAAATGAATGTTCAGGGTTGTTAGGGGAAATTAACATTGTCAAGCATCAGTTAAGATTCAAAGAGGATCTATAAGAAATTCAGGTAGAGATTCCACAAATAAAGGTAATCAATGTCCCTCAAATTGACAAATGGGTAGTAATTCCTAACTTAAAACTACAAACTATTAAGTTCACAAGAAAGATAATCGAAGACCGTCTTCCAGAACTGGAGAGAAAGTTTTTCTTATTTGAAGCAAAGGATATTCCAGAAGCTCCTAGAGTTTTACTACAGTTTCTGGGAAAATGTATTCGTTGTCTTAAAGCAGAAGGAGGAGGTTCATCAACGCAGCTATGAAATACTGTTTTGAAGATTTTCATCATTGGCATAATAAAGCAGCTAGAATAGAAATGTAAACCGTTTGACATTGTTCATTCATGTAACCATTAGTCTTAAGAAGTTAGTTAATCACCAAGGGAAAAATGTTTGGTGATCATGTATAAATATATTTTCACAAGACTGAGAAAAGGCTTTTGGTTTTTTAAGAGAGCTGATTGTATTAAAAAGTTTTCCAATCCACTGTGATATAAATAATAAAGACGAGATTCTGAATTCTGTCAACTTGAAGCTATGTGTTCTTTTACCCTGTTTCCAATATTTTTCAATATTTTTCTTCTTACGTCTTTCTAATGAATGATCAACTATAAGTTTATTTCACACATCTATTGTAGTCTGAATTGATTTGGTTATTAAATCATTTACAATTTTTCCTCTGTGATTGCTATCAACAGTTTCAAGACCTGTAGGTCATTTGAATGATTATATTTTACACTCCATTAGAAATCTCGTTTTCCTCTTCGCCTCTTCTTACAATATGAGATTCTTTCGTGATTAAAGCCTCATATTTTCTTAGTTGTATTACTTTGTTATTTTACTATTCTCAAAATTGTTTCAAATACAAGAAATGACCTCAACTGTTATTATGTTATTATTTTGAGCTCTAAAACTCTTTTTCTCTTTTCATCCCTTAAAAACTAAAGCAACAAATCTTCAAACTTTTCGTTTTTAAATAAAACTTTATTTTCCATGACTGTCCCAAATAATAGACAACCCAACATAGACCCTGGCCTCCAAGATCAAACTAGCATTGCTTTGAACCTGTTTAATACTATTCTGCAAACAACAACTAACCGAGTTGAATTAGAACGTTCATGGGCAGCTATTGAGAGAGATATCAACATCCAAGAACAATGGGAAGCTAGATAAATACAATTGAGAAACCAACTTTGATTTACCCTTCACTTTGATTCTTATCCTTTAATTACCTTTACCTTTACGGATGCCTTGACGGTATAATTTAGACCCTTAAAGTATAAACTTAGGAACAACATCTTTTTGGCGTCGCATCCGGGGAACGAAGAAACAAAACTTTTCCCTGGGAAGAACGAAATTGACACTTTCTTTCTTTGATAGTGAACAAAGATAGAAAACCTTATAAGGCTACCTATATTTTTCACTTGGCGACTCCACGATAAGTAAACTGGCTATTAGCCGAAAGAACACCAAAAAGAACTCGAACAATAAATAGACCTCGCCAGTCTCTGATCCGAAAAAGATTTTAAAATCATGAAGATCCCTTAGAAAAATCATCTCACCTATACATACTATTTGTAAGCCTGATTTTACGCAGTTGAACGTTAAGGAAACACTTGAGAGATCTATCTCGCTTCCCCTTTCATACGATACGTTCTCTTTTCCTGAGGAATATTCCCTAGAATTCCATGAGCCCTCTCCTCACACGCTCCGAGCGTCAACCTCAAATCTATCAATGGCTGCACATGGAGGCGCAGGAGCTGGAGGCGGTGCCCCAGGAGGACCAACAGGCAGTCAAGCACCGCTTCTTGGAATATTCGCTAAGGTGGTTGCCAGATATGCTCCCCTTGTCCTCCCTGTTCCCCTACATGACTTTCCCGAAAACTATATGAAAATCCTTCCAAAATTTAAAGGGGAAGGAGATTTAACCGCTCAAGAACACACAAATTTCTTCGACCAATTCGCCGATATCCTTGGAATCGAACACGAAGATGTCTATTCTAGACGCCTCATTCAGACTTTCGAAGGACATGTGAGAACCTGGTTCCGATGCTTAGCTCCAAGATCTCTAAGATCTTACAAAGAACTTGAAAACGCTTTTATCAGGCAATGGGGGGAGAGGAAAGACCACCTCTATTACCTAACTGAATTTAGAGCCCTTAGAAAGAAAAACTCAAGATCAGTTCTCGATTTCACGCAAAGGTTTACCAAGTTGTATAATAAAATCCCGGTCGAGGTCAAACCTTCTCAACCCGCAGCTAAGGTGACTTTCGCTAGAGCTTTTGATCTTGATTTCGCTCTATTATTCAGAGAAAGGAGATCAGAAGATCTCACCAAAATGCAAGATGATGCTTTAGAGATTGAATCGAACATGATGGCATAGAGGAAATTAAAATCAAAAATAGAAACCGGGAACAAAGAAAATAGGAGATTCAAAGAACAAGGTGGGTCCTCAGGATCGGGGAAATCCTCGGGAGATAAAATAGACGAGATGGATAAGGTAATTAGAGAACTTTCAAATAAGATCACAAAAATGGAATTAGAAAAATAAAAAAGGGATCATTTTCCTAGGAAGGATTTTAGAAGGAATCCTGATCCTCGGGCCCCACAGAAAATAATAAAGAATGAGGATCAAAAAATTCTAACCCCCTTCAAAAGTGAAAACTTCATTGGAGAAGAAGACCTAGAAGATTTTGAAGAGTTCGATGAGGATATAAATAATCTTGGCAATGATAATAAATCACTCTATTTATCAAGACAAGATTACGAAAAATCTTTAAACAATGAGATTAGATCGGAAGACGGTGCTAACAACGATACTTTTGAGGATTTGGCCTATCAAGGTATCGCAGATGATATTATAGCCGAACTTCACGAGAAATCTAATTTAAGACCTAGGAACAAGAGTCTTCCAACCGCCCCAACAAAAAATATTTTGCATAGGGGCGAAACTGATGAAGCAGCTCCAAAGGTTGCTGAGAAAAAAATTGCAAAAACCCAAACCGCTGACACATAGCCTGTCAAGTCAAAGTCAGTAGGAACATCCACTGAGAAAACACAGGTTCCTGTGACTGAAACCAAGTACGCACCACAAAGAAAAGCTGAAAAGAAAGGAATGGAGGCCCCAAACATAGAGAGTGACAAGGCCCTGGGAAATTTTAATTTGGAAAACGAAATAAATAAAATCAAAATCCCTATCCCACTTTTTGAACTGGCCAAAAATCTCATATACAGAAAACAAATTGCTAAGATGATTAGCTTTTCAGAAGACGAAAGCCAAGCCGATGTCATCAACTTAGAAGATGACAAGCCAAACATAGTTTTTGGTCCGCATTTCGAAGGTGCGAGAGACACTATTGCCCCCTTCTATATCACATTGACCTTGTTCGACCACCTACTTCACAACTGTATGCTAGATTTTGGAGCATCCCACAATGTGATGCCAAAAGCCATTATGGAGAAGTTAGGTCTCGAAATCACCAGGCCATATGGAGACTTATATTCATTTTATTCAAGAAAAGTCAAATGCATAGGTATGATTAAAGACCTGGTGGTAAATCTGGCACAAATACCCGCTAAAAGCATTCTCATGGACATAGTAGTTGTTGATATCCCTCCTAAATATGGTATGCTATTATCTAGGTCATGGGGTGCCAAAATTGGGGGATCTCTCCAGCTAGACAAGACATATGCTACAATTCCAGTATTTGGGGGAAAATACACGCGTCTTTACAGAGAAACCAGGTTGGCGTTCACGGTAGGTGATCCACATAACCCGAATAACCACCCTGTATATATTGTTGACCAAGATTTAGGAAATTGTATATTACCTATTGATGATGATTTTGAAGTAGGCATAGACGAAAGTTGTACAGAAGAAAAAATAGAAAAAGAAGGATTAAAAGAAAATGTATATAGCTCGGGTGTATGGAAGATGTTTTTTGATGGCGCTTCATCCTATTTTGGAGCTGGAGTTGGGGCAGTTCTGGTGGCTCCCGATAATCAATTCGTAATTCCATTTTCCTATAGATTACAGTGGAATGAGAACCACACTAATAACGTATGTGAGTATGAATCCTTAGTGTTTGGGTTAGAAGCTGCCAGGAGAATGAAAATAAAAAACCTCGAAGTCTTTGGTGACGTCAAGCTAATCATTAAACAAGTAAACCGACAGTACCAGGCCAAACATCCTAGGTTGAGGTCCTATAGGAATTGTGTTTGGGATCTGATCGAAAATTTCTTCTCCTCTGTCAAAGTTCATTTCATTCCTAGAATTGAAAACCAACAGGCTGATGCGTTAGCCAAGGAAGCCTCAACATTCACAGCTCCCACTGCATTTAAACTAAAGTACCACATACAAATGAGGCACCGACCTTCTATATCGAATAACATACAACATTGGCAAGTCTTTGAGGACGATAAACAACTTCGCAAATTTTTAGAATCATTAGACGAGTTTTCCGAAACGCACATTGACCAAGAAAACCAAAATGATCCTATTTGGATCATGCAGGAAGGGGAGGATCCTCAAGAGTTTCATGATAAAATCGCAAATCACCGAATGCTTGTTCTTAAAATTAACCAAATCCCCAAGGGCCTGATTCCCTTGGAAAGATTATTCAATCAAGATGATATCCCTTCAAAATCCATTCTACAACCTCAACCTGAAGAGGTTGAAGACTGTGACATAGGTACTAAAGAAAACCCTCGGTTGGTGAAACTATCCAAATATTTATCCCCAGAAACTAAAAGTAAGTACACGAAGTTGCTTAGAAATTACAAGGACGTGTTCGCTTGGTCTTATGAAGAACTGAGAACCTATGACACCACTTTGATTGAACATAAGATACCCCTGAAGCTTAGTGTCAAACCCTTTAGACAAAAACTCAGAGAAATTAATCCTACATTATTGCCCTTGATCGAAAAAGAAGTCAAAAATATCTTAGATGCAAAAATAATCGTACCACTGAGAAACTTAGATTGGGTAGAAAACCTGGTCCCGGTTAGAAAGAAAAACAGGGAAATCAGATTGTGTGTGGATTTTAGAAATCTAAATAAATCCTCCCTCAAAGATAATTACCCCCTACCCAAAATGGATCACGTTTTAGAAAATGTAGTTGGGGAAAATAGGATGTCGATGATTGATGGGTTTTCCGGATACAATCAAATTTCCGTCTGCGAACACGATAAAGAAAAGGCAACCTTCACTACCCCTTGGGATACATTTATGTATGATAAGATGCCTTTTGGTTTAATGAATGCAGGTGCTACTTTCCAATGTGCTATGGATATCTCTTTCATTGGCAAAAGAGACAAATTTGTGGTTATCTATCTTGATGATATAACCGTTTTTTCTAAATCTGATGAAGGTCATCTAATACATCTCAAGCAGACGTTTGAGAAATGCCGCAGGTTTGGTTTGTCTTTAAACCCCAAAAAGTCTCACTTTGCTATGCAAGAAGGTAAACTATTGGGTCATATTGTTTCTCGAGATGGAATTAGAATTGACCCTAAAAGAGTTGAAGCTATAGACACAATAAATATTCCTATGAATGTAAAAGAGATTCAGTCATTCTTAGGAAAAATAATTTTTTTGAGGAGATTTATTCCAAACTTTGCTGAAATCGTGAAATTGATCACAGATATGCTAAAGAAAAACAACGAAGTGAAATGGACAACAAAAGCTAAAGCATCGTTTGCACGCATAAAAAAGGTTATAAGCGAGGCACCCATACTAGCAAGCCCTGATTATCTAAAGCATTTTCTTATTTTCTCATTCACCTCCGAACACACACTCACCGCGGTTCTCCTCCAAAAAAATGAAGAAGGCTTTGAGCAACCGATAACCTTTTTTAGCAAAAGTCTCAGAGATGCCGAACTCAGATATGATATAATGGAGAAACAAGCATATGCTATGGTGAAGGCGTTAAAGGCTTTCAGAACATATGTGTTACATTCCAATATAATCGCGTACGTACCCACTAGCTCCGTAAAAGATATTTTAGTTCAGTCCGACAGTGATGTCAAATGAGGACGGTGGTTGGCCAAGATTCAAGAGTTTGACCTAGAGATAAAACCCACGAAACTAGTAAAGGGGAAAGGTTTGTCTTAACTCTTAGTTGAATCAAATTTCAGAGCTCTCGGAATAAATGGCCTACAGGGAGCTGAAGATTATGTGGAATTATATGAACTCGATGAACAAATCACTGAAAGTAGAATCAAAGAAAATTTTTATTCATCCGATTGGTATCGAGACATAGTGTCCCACTTGTTGACCTTTAAGTGCTCGAATGATTTACCCCCGTCTAAAGCCAGAACGCTGAAGATGCATGCGGTCAAGTACTGTATATCTGAGAGACAATTGTATTGGAGGGATCCACTTGGCTTCCTGTTGGTTTATCTGGGCGAATCAGAAACAGAGAAGGTCATAAGCCATTTTCATAAAGGAGTGTGTGGAGGACATCACTCTTGAAGGGAAACGACTTATAAGATCCTGAGAGCAAGATATTTTTTGCCCAAACTTTTCCCAGACTTTAATGCTAAGGTCCGAACCTGCAACCCTTGCCAATTGTTCGCAGGTAAGCATAAGCTCCCAGCGATGCCATTGGTTCCAGTCAAAACGAAAGCTCCTTTTCAGCAATGGAGATTAGATTTCATAGGTGAAATTAATCCTCATTCTAGTGCTCAGCATAGATGGATCCTGACTGCAACAAATTACTTCACCAAATGGGTGGAGGCTATCCCAACCAGAAAGGATACAGATTCGGTGGTAATAGATTTTTTAGAAGAGAATATTTTATCTAGATTCGACTGCCCCTGAAAGATAGTCACAGATAACGCTCAGGCCTTTAAATCTATGGCTATGGTCAATTTCTGCCAAATATACAATATCGGGCTTGGTCATTCCACTGCATATTACCCCCAGGGAAATGGGCTGGCTGAGTCTTCAAACAAGAGCTTAATCAATATAATTAAGAAAGTGCTGAGCGAAAACAATAAATCCTGGCATGTGCATTTGAAATACGCTCTGTGGGCAAATCGGATAGGCACGAAAAATTCTATCGACACTTCTCCTTTCCAAATGGTATATGGGACCGATGTAGTGTTACCTATAAATCTAGCACTTCCTGTAATGAAACTTTGGCAAGATGAGAAGGAAGAACCAAGTCATGTCACAAGAAGGATAAATCAGTTGATTGAAGTCCAACAACACAGGGCCAAAGTGGATGAAAGGTTGCAGAAATACCAGGACGGCATGAAAGTGCTATTCGACCGTAAAGCCAAAGACAGAGAATTTCTCCCGGGAGATATGGTTTTAAAATGGGATGCAAGGAAGGAAGACTCGACAAAACATGGTAAATTCGATCACATCTGGTATGGACCATTCAAGGTAACAACTCCTGGAGGAAAAAAAATCATTTCTGTTAGAGAATTTGGACGGTAAAATCCTCAACGCCCCTGTCAATGGGCGTTATTTAAAACATTATATGGAATAATTGATTTTCGAAATTCCCACTGTATATACCGTTTGATTTTTCTTTTTATTTCATAATTTTCTTTCGTAAGTCTTTTTAAAAGGAAAAAAAAAATAGGTTAATGTTTTTCTAGAAGTAGGGATATAAAATTTTCAATGTATTCAATTCTTTTAAAAGCCCTGATACTCTTCATTATGTTCCTTTATAGGATCCCGACTTGCATCCCAAACAAAGCTGAAGGAACAAACATATATCCATATTTCAGAAGATAAATTCGCTGAAAACAGGTGATATAAAGATTTCAGTTATTTCAAAAGAGAACGAAAATGGTAAGGCAAAGGTGTGAATTCCATAAAAGTCTATTTTTTCAAGCAAAGGTTTTTTAAAAGTGCAGTGATTGTCTCGTAAGTGTGATATGTCACTAAAAGAATGATTTCTAAATCTAGGCCCTAAGAGTTTCACCTAGAATAAGATAAGAGGTAATTAAAATAAACAAAGAAAGAAAAGCGTCTCCGAGAAAGAGTTCCAAGAGTTGGGTTTAATTTATGACCCCTGTTTTTCGATTTCCAAGTATTCCTCCATAGCCCCTTTCTATCCTCAGTTTTGCCTTCTTAAAAGACCAAACATCTTTCCAGTTTTCCCACAGAGGGAGAAGAGATTACGTCTTAACTTTGGAAGCTAAAAAACAGTTCTTAAAAGGTAAACCAATCCTCACAACTCCTCACTCTCCGACTAAACAAAGTTATACTTAGGCCGATCCTGACTCTCCTAGGTTTCTTAACAGTTTCCTAAGGATTTAGGCTTGCTCGAAGGAAGACCCCTGGAATTAACCTTCACCTTTTTTTTCCCTGCGGGCTAAGGTGTTTTGAAAGTTTAGAAAAGGTTAGTCCAAGGTAATCAAAGCAAGTTGACAGACCTCTACTGTAAATTTTACACAGATACCATCCCTGGTATACTTACTACCACTGATTTCCCCCACTTCGTTTTCAAAAGTAAAATATAAGACAGATGGTGAAAGGAAATTCATATTCGATTGCCCCCATCTAGTCCAAAAGATGATGAAAGGAAATTCATTTAAATGATTTTCCTCGTCTTAGCATTTAAATGCATAATTATGATTCGAAGTGGTGAAAGGAAATTCAGTAAAAAGGGATAGATAACTTCATCGAGGTACTGAACAAGCTCGCTGGCAGTGAAGCAATATCTGAGGTATATGTAAGGTTGTCATACATAAATTTAACTCTATTCTGGTTACCAGCCTTTTCGAAACCAAATCTTCATCCCAAATCCAGACAGGACTCCCCAATTAAAAACATGAAATTTACTTCATTTGATGCAAGCCAAAAACCCACAAGATCTGTTGGGTTTCCTAGGATTGTTTTGATCATCTTAAAGCAAACTTAAATTTAGTAGTGAGAAGGAGAAGATCATGAATGTGACTGCAGCTGAGTTTACATCGTTGAGAGTTTTGAAAAGCTTTTCAGAAGTAAACGCGAAATCTCTTTTTCCCTCTGTATCCCCTTCCTAAACAAGTTCTACAGAAAGAATCCATTGACTCCATTTACCCAATAAAGGCACTAAGTCTTCCTGTTCTCCTTGTCCCACAAGGAGATGGGGTCCCCAATTGGAGCCTATGTTGAAACATATATTAAATTGTTTATCTTCAAAACTAAAACCTTCTTTTTTTCGGTTTTTGGCTTTTCTTGAAGCAAAACCCTCACTATCTTTTCCAAAAAGCCGGTACCAAAATCCCGACAAGATTTATTCTTTAAATAATAAACGGCAAAAAACCAAAAATGTTATAAAAGTACAGACGCGCTTTCTGTAAAATTATTTCTTAAATCATGAAAAGTTTAAACCCTAAAGGAGTTAAGATTAAACTTTAAAAAGTTTTTTGGAATTCAGGGTTTACTGAGAACATATGTTTTAATGCATTTCCAATCGCAGAATCTTGATCCCCGATTTCCCAAAATATGGAAGTTACTAATTATTAAAGACTAAGTTAATCATATCGCGATTTCAGAATTCGGGGTTCATCGATGACATACCTTTTGTCAACACGATCCCCGAAACCTCGAAAGAATCAAAGTGGGTTTAATACTGATTAATTAATTTACTAAAACAAAGTTAAGTCCTAATTTAAACTTGTCGTGATTTCGCAATTTTGAAAATCGTGATTCAGTGATAACATACCTCTTTTCGACACGATCCCCGAAATCTCGAAACGCGAAGTCTCGACTCTTAATCTGTGTTTAGTCTAAATTAATTCTATTTTTGAAACATGATTAATGACAATCAAACTTTTTAGGTTTGTTCACGTTTCGGTTTCTGATTGAATGAAATTTTCCGAATTTTGAATTCAAAAGCGCCAAAATGCGGCCACTTTAATAAAGGATAACTGAGGATATGTGACACTAATGTGTATCTTAGTAAATATCCAATGCATTCAATGTATTGATTTTTTATCAGCTGCGTCAGTACCTTCATCGTTAAATGAATTAAAAGAGAGTTTAAAGGTCTGTGATTCATAACATATTCTATTTCATACTATCAAGCGTAAGACGCATTCAGCCGAGTTCATACACTCCTTTTCTATGACAGGTTTTCCATCAAACATAAAGTCATGGCACCAAAGAAATAACAGAAGAAGAGTGAAGATACAGAGGAAATGTGTAAACCAAAAGAGATATCATATCCGACACTACACCGCACGCCATCGACACAATTAAATCCTGGTCACAAATCTCTGAATTCCTAGATTACGAAATCAAGAATTCTCCAATTGATTCCGAGAATCTCTTTTGGGATATAGCAGAATCAGAGCTTCATAAGATCGCAACGTGCCCTCGGCTTATGGCATACAATGAAATGATCAATTGGGCCTTGGAAAAGGTTGATATCCTGACAAGAAGCATTTTAAATGATCAAGGGGTCGTTGTCGGCTCATTCAGGCCAGAACATATACAAGTATTGTATAAACTCTCACCAAATCCTAAGTACATTTATAATTCCAATTTTCTAGCTGAATTTCAAAGGAAGGAGTGTACTGAGGCAGACCTCACAAAAAACAAAAGAATAACCAAAGAAGTTAATGACAACTGTCAAGGAATTTTTGACCTTTTAGAGAACTTCATTGAACATTGGAAAAAATGAATGTTCAGGGTTGTTAGGGGAAATTAACATTGTCAAGCATCAGTTAAGATTCAAAGAGGATCTAGAAGAAATTCAGATAGAGATTCCACAAATAAAGGTAATCAATGTCACTCAAATTGACAAATGGGTAGTAATGCCTAACTTAAAACTACAAACTATTAAGTTCACAAGAAAGATAATCGAAGACTATCTGCCAGAACTGCAAAGAAAGTTTTTCTTATTTGAAGCAAAGGATATTCCAAAAGTTCCCAAAGTTTTAGTACAATTTCTGGGAAAATGTATTTGCTTTCTTAAAGCATAAGGACGAGGTTCATCAACGCAGATATGAAATACTGTTTTGAAGATTTTCATCATTGGAATAATAAAGCAATTAGAATAGAAAAGTAAACCGTTTGACATTGTTCATTCATGTAATCGTTAGTCTTAGGAAGTTAGTTAATCACCAAGTTAGTTAGTCTTAGGATATAACCGAGAGACACTGTTTCCCCCTTCTATATCACATTGAACTTGTTCCACCACCTACTTCACAATTGTATGCTAGATTCTGGAGCATCCCGCAATATGATGCCAAAAGCCATTATGGAGAAGTTAGGTCTCGAAATCACCAAGCCATATGGAGAATTATATTCATTTGATTCAAGAAAAGTCAAATGCATAGGTATGATTAAAGACCTAGTGGTAAATCTGGCACAAATACCTGCTAAAAGCATTCTCATGGACGTAGTAGTCACTAATATCCCTCCTAAATATTGTATGCTATTATCTAGGTCATGGGGTGCCAAACTTGGGGGATCTCTCCAGCTAGACATGACATATGCTACAATTCCAGTATTTGGGGGACACTACATGTGTCTTTACAGAGAAACCAGGTTGGTGTTCATGGTAGGTGATCCACATAACTCGAATAACCAACCTGTATATATTACTGACCAAGATTTAGGAAATTGTATATTATCTATTGATGACGATTTTGAAGTAGGTATAGACGAAAGTTGTACAGAAGAAAAAACAGGAAAAGAAGGATTAAAAGAAAATGTATATAGCTCGGGTGTATGGAAGATTTTTTTTGATGGCGCTTCATCCTATTTTGGAGTTGGAGCTGGGGCAGTCTTGGTGGCTCCCGATAATCAATTCGTAATTCCCTTTTCCTATAGATTATAGTGGAATGAGAACCACACTAATAACGTATGTGAGTATGAAGCCTTAGTGTTAGGGTTAGAAGCTGCCAGGAGAATGAAAATAAAAAACCTCAAAGTCTTTGGTGACGCCGAGATAATCATTAAACAAGTAAACTGACAGTACTAGGTCAAACATACTTGGTTGAGGTCCTATAGGAATTGCATCTGAGACCTGATCGAAAATTTCTTCTCCTCTGTCAAAGTTCATTTCATTCCTAGAACTGAAAACCAACAAGTTGATGCGTTAGCCAAGGCAACCTCAACATTCACACCTCCCACCGCGTTTAAACTAAAGTACCACATACAAACGAGGCACCGACCTTCTATACCGAATAACATACAACATTGGCAAGTCTTTGAGGATGATGAACAACTTTGCAAATTTTTAGAATCAATAGACGAGTCTGCCGAAACGCACACTGACCAAGAAAACCAAAATGATCCTATTTGGATCATGCAGGAAGGGGAGGATCCTCAAGAGTTTCATGATAAAATCGCAAATCACCGAATGCTCATTCTTAAAAATAACCAAATCCCCAATGGCCTAATTCCCTTGGAAAGATTATTCAATCAAGATGATATCCCTTCAAAATCCACTCTACAGCCTCAACCTGAAGAGGTTGAAGACTGTGACATAGGTACTAAAGAAAACCCTCAGTTGGTGAAACTATCCAAATATTTATCCCCAGAAACTAAAAGTAAGTACGCGAAGTTGCTTAGAAAGTACAAGGATGTGTTCGCTTGGTCTTATGAAGAACTGAGAACCTATGACACCACTGTGATTGAACATAAGATACCCATGAAGCCTGGTGTCAAACCCTTTAGACAAAAACTCAGACAAATTAATCCTATATTATTGCCCGTGATCGAAAAAGAAGTCAAAAATCTCTTAGATGCAAAAATAATCGTACCACTGAGATACTTAGATTGGGTAGCAAACCTGGTCCCGGTTAGAAAGAAAAACGGGGAAATCAGATTGTGTGTGGATTTTAGAAATCTAAATAAATCCTCCCTCAAAGATAATTACCCCCTACCCAAAATGGATCACGTTTTAGAAAAAGTAGTTGGGGCAAATAGGATGTCGATGATCGATGGGTTTTCCGGATACAATCTGATGAAGATCCTCTGATACATCTGAAGCAGACGTTTGAGAAATGCCGCAGGTTTGGTTTGTCTTTAAACCCCAAAAAGTCTCACTTTTCTATGCAAGAAGGTAAACTATTGGGTTATATTGTTTCTCGAGATGGAATTAGAATTGACCCTAAAAGAGTTGAATTTATAGACACAATAAATATTCCTAGGAATGTAAAAGAGATTCAGTCATTCTTAGGAAAAATATTTTTTTTTAGGAGATTTATTCCAAACTTTGCTGAAATCGTGAAATTGATCACAGATATGCTAAAGAAAAACAACGAAGTGAAATGGACAACATAAGCTAAAGCATCGTTCACACACATAAAAAAGGTTATAAGCGAGGCACCCGTACTAGCAATCCCTGATTATCTAAAGGATTTTCTTATTTTCTCATTCGCCTCCGAACACACACTCGACGTGGTTCTCCTCCAAAAAAATGAAGAAGGCTTTGAGCAACCGATAGCCTTTTTTAGCAAAAGTCTCAGAGATGCCGAACTCATATATGATATAAGGGAGAAACAAGCATATGCTATCGTGAAGGTGTTAAATTCTTTCAGAACATACATGTTACATTCCAAGATAATCGCGTACGTACCCACCAGCTCCGTAAAAGATATTTTAGTTCAGTCTGACAGTGATGGAAAAAGAGGACGGTGGCTGGCCAAGATTCAAGAGTTCGACCTAGAGATAGTCATATGTGCCCCTTAGGTATCGCATGACATGCTTAGCTGCTTTCCAAAAGAGTTGGGTAGGCTTAACCATTACTTGACTTAGCTAGTTAACCACATAGCAAATGTCTGGTCTCATGTTCACTAGATACATTAGCGAACCCACTAACTCTCGATAGACAATAGCATTCACTACCTCTCCAGAAGTAGCATCCTCTTTCTTCTAGTTTTCTGGAAGAGGAGTATCCATGGGTTTGCAGCCCTCCATGTGAAACTTACCTAGTAGCTCCCTTGCATACTTTCCTTGAGACACAAAAAGTTCACTATCTCTCTGCCATATTTCCAATCCAAGGAAATAATGAAAGAGGCCCATATCCTTCATCTCGAACTCCTTTGCAATGTCCTCCTTGCATGAGTGTATCAGTTTCTCATCATCAGTCACTATTAAATCATCAACATAAAGAACAATGATTAAAATCTTACCCTTGTAGATCCATCTCGAACCTACCACAGATTTGTCGACCGGTCTTGGGACAATTTCCCATCCACTATTTTTGACAATGGACTCATACTCCTCCACCATTGCATCAACCCAAGTGGGATCCTTCACTTCTTCATGAAAGGAAGATGGTTCAGTCACAATACATTTTCTCAAGAGATCCATGTATCCAGTAAATCGATTAGGAGACTGTCTCTATCTGGGCTGTGAAGTAGGGGCTCCTACATTCTGTGCAACATCTAGTCTCAATCTATCAGCTTCCATGGTGTGCTTTCTTCCATTTCCGATGGATGGATTTGCATGAGTGGCTTCCTTCACTCCATGAACCTCCTCATGTGGCTGATCCACATATTGAGACTCATCTTTGGGAACCAACAGTTCCTCCTCTGCATGCAAGTCTAGCTCCCTCTCAAGTGACAACCGCATGGCTTTCCCCTCATCGAATTTTATATCCCATCGCATAACAATCATCTTACTCTTAGGAAAATACACACGATAATTATGGGGTGTTTTTGTGTACCCCACAAATATCCCAACTTCGGCAATCGGCTCCAGCTTCTTCCTGGCATTCTTGGTCACATGCACATAAACAAATGAGCCAAAAATATTAAAATGAGAAACATCAATTTTCTTACCAGTGAAAGCTTCTTCAGGTGTACTCATGCCAAGTACTCTATGAGGACAACGATTTTGCACATAAACCACAGTGTTGCATGCTTCCGCCCACAAATGCATTTGTAGGTTCTAATCATGCAACATCGCTCGTGTTGCACCCACGATCGTTCTGTTCTTCTTCTCCGCGAACCCATTTTGTTGTTAGTTATGAGGCGCTATGAGTTCTCTTCGAATTCCTTCTTTGCTACAGAAGTATTTGAATTCGTTAGAGATGTATTCTCCACCATTATCGCTCCTCAGAGCCTTCACCTGCTTCCCCGAATCTTTCTCCACCAATGCTTTAAACTCATAGAACTTTGAGAATGTTTGATCCTTCTTCTGCATGTAGAAGATCCAACATTTACGAGAAAAGTCATCAACAAAAATAACATAATAATTATGTTTTGTTGTCGAAGAAACTGGGAATGGTCCACACATGTCTGTGTGAATTCTCTCTAGGATCACCGAAGCATGGTTCTCCTTTTCATGAAAGGTTAACTTTACATACTTCCCCATTGTGCAACCCTTACAGTGACCTAACTGAGAAAGTGTTCCCATTGAAAGTCTAGTAGATATTTGCTGCATGATTTTCAAGGCTCCACGATGAAGATGGCGCAATCGCCTGTGCCATAATTAGCCCTCATCCCGGATTACCACTTTTTCTGCCTTTCCCATCATGGCAGCGCAACCATCTACCTCCAGCTTGTAGATATTCTTAACTCGAATCTCTATCTTATTGACTTGACCCATTGTTTTATGTTGCAAGAAAGCTTTTCCATTGCTGAAAACAACGTC
Organism: Picea engelmannii; assembly: GCA_009831015.1. NCBI lineage: Eukaryota > Viridiplantae > Streptophyta > Pinopsida > Pinales > Pinaceae > Picea > Picea engelmannii. The sequence goes on from ML796388.1 coordinate 309,808, forward strand.
ATAGCCTTTGTCCTCCAACATTGCGACTAAGACCAAGTTTTTCTTCAGACCTGGAACATGCATAACATATTTCAATTGAAATGGTTTACTTGAATCCCTCTGAAAGGTAATGGTACCAATGCCAGTCACACTATATCATCCATCATCCCCCATCACTCAGGGGTTCTAAGATGAAATCAAAAAAATATCTCCTTTAATCGGTGATTCTTCGAGCGTAACATCACTTGACTCGACCATAAGTTCTGATATAAGTTCTGCAAATACCAACGAATTTTTAGATTTCGTAGACACAAAATCCAAGTCAAATTCTTGGAGGATAACAATCCATCTATTGATCTTTCCACCGATTACACATCGTGTCAACACGTATTGGAACAAATTCACAACGACAATGATGGTGGTCTTGTGAAACAAGATATAGTGATGAAACCGTTGGACAGCATGTACTTCTGCCAACACAAGTTTTTCAATGTGGGAGTAGTTGATTTATGGTCCAACTAAGCCTCATCTTAGGTAATAAATGACGTGTTCTTCAAGAAAATTGTCCTCCTGAACGAAGACCATACCGATGGTCGACTCTGCCGCAACCAAATACAATAAGAAATATTTATTATAATTGGGTGGCCAAAGTAGAGGGGAAAACATGAGGGTGCATTTCAATGCTTAGAAAGAGCACTAAGAGGCTTCATCCCAATGAAAAGTAAATCCTTTCTTTAGTAAAAACATAAACCCTTTAGTGATCTCGACATAGTTTGCGATAAATGTCGAAGAAAATTGACCTTTCCCTGTAAAATCTGAAGCTGAGGGATTGTGCACGGGGGAGGAAATTGAACTATCACCTCAAACTTTAGAGGATCAACCATGATCCCTGTTTTCGACACTATAAAACCTAAAAGACGACCTGATGTCACACAAAAACTGCACTTGTTTGGATTCAAGCAAATCCGATAGTAGCGACATCACTCAAATATAAGTCGGAGGTGTGTGGGATGATCAACTCTCTTTCGATATCGTGACACTAAATCATCGAGATAAGCCTCGACTAGGTGTTTGAGATCATGGAAATAAAAAGACATGGCCTGCTGAAAAGTGGCTCCATCATTCTTTAGGCCAAAAGGCATCTTCCGATAAGAATATGTACCCCACAGATAGATAAAATCTATTTTATGTTGGTCTTCGGGATTAATCTGTATCTGATTGTATCTCCAAAAACCATCCATGAATGAAAATACCTCACAACCTACGCATTCATCAATAATCTAGTCAATGAATGGTTTAAGAAAACCATTGCCAATTTTCCAAAAGTAGAGTATCTTGAGCGGTCGAGCTCGATGTACGATTTCGTGGCACTCCCGATAAGAGTGTGTTGAAACAAACGCAACTGGATGGAGTTGTCTCTCAAAGAGTTGGATGAGAACCACAAGTGAAATGTAGTCACGTGATTGCCTGGATCTTCATTAGGCTTGCGTTTGAACTTTGGAATGTCTGAGGGCAACTTGGTCAGCATAGCAGGCCAACGTGGATCATGACAGATTGGGTCATTCAATAATATTGACAAGTCTAGAAAATGCAAAGTTGTTAGAAATGGTAGCTTAGGTTGTTGAGTATGTACAGGAGGATAGGAGTCTCGGATTTGGCTGGCACCAGGTTGTCAGGAAAAGTTAGGTTGTTGGCCCGGGTTCTGGTAAAAACCATGGCCTAGGCTAGCATTTGGATGCTGTGCTGGTTGAGATGTCATCGATTGACTCCTGTAATAGGACGTTGAGGGATGAGAAGGGATTGCTCCCGATGTTGTGTTCCAAAGGTTTTGGAAAGGCTTGCCCCCTGCCGATCCGACAAGCATAGGTACTGAGCCTTGCCCTGGGGTTCCATTTGTTAATGTTTTATGCCATTATCATAGTTCTTTTCACTTCAATAGATAACATAAATATAAGAACAATATCACTAAGAAATACACATTCACAAGAGACACAACATTTATCCTGGGAAACCCTCTAGGGGAAGAAAACCTAGCAAACCTTCCTTATCATAGATTGCCAATACAATGTTAAGAGATAACTTAAACCAATACAGAAATTCCTCTCCAAAAGATGTGCCACTCTTCTCCCTCTCTCCAATTGGTAAGTCGCAACTTGCCTCTTTAGAAATGAGCAAGTGTGTTGTGTGTCAAAGTGAGGTGTTGGCCTCTCTATATATACAAGTCTGGCACGTGTGAAGTGTCTCTTCACTGGCAGGGCCGACTTCTCAATCTGGGGTGGGTAAACCCACCTTTATTATATTTCTGGGTCTCAATAATAACTGCTGGGGCTGACTTCTTATTTTGCCTATTATAATTGTCTGTTGACCAATCCGCAAAAGGGGAT
>ML796388.1:327417-349730 GCA_009831015.1 Picea engelmannii
TCCCTTTACATTTGGAAGCTGTAGCTACCTTTGGAAGTCATTACTTCCCTTGAACAAAAACTATTGATTATTTCTCATATATTGTGCATGGTGTATTGTGGTGTATCGGTGTAACTCTTATACTATTGTTCATTGCTCATTGGCTATAATTGAATGGTTTAAGTATAAGTTGAAAAATATTTTTAAAATTGTACTTGATACTGATTCACCCCCCTCTCAGTATCAACAAGTAATGTATAAACTCTCACCAAATTCTAAGTACATTTATAATGCCAAGTTTTTAGCTGAATTTCAAAGGAAGGAGCGTACTGAGGCAGACCTCACAGAAAAAAAAAAGAATAACCAAAGAAGTTAATGACAACTGTCAATGAATTTTTGACCTTTTAGAGAAAACTTCATTGAACATTGGAAAAAATGAATGTTCAGGGTTGTTAGGGGAAATTAACATTGTCAAGCATCAGTTAAGATTCAAAGAGGATCTAGAAGAAATTCAGGTAGAGATTCCACAAATAAAGGTAATTAATGTCCCTCAAATTGACAAATGGGTAGTAATGCCTAACTTAAAACTACAAACTATTAAGTTCACAAGAAAGATAATCGAAGACCGTCTTCCAGAAATTGAGAGAAAGTTTTTCTTATTTGAAGCAAAGGATATTCCAGAAGCTCCTAGAGTTTTACTACAGTTTCTGGGAAAATGTATTCGTTGTCTTAAAGCAGAAGGAGGAGGTTCATCAACGCAGATATGAAATACTGTTTTGAAGATTTTCATCATTGGCATAATAAAGCAATTAGAATAGAAATGTAAACCATTTGACATTGTTCATTCATGTAACCGTTAGTCTTAGGAAGTTAGTTAATCACCAACGGGAAAAATGTTTGGTGATCATGTATAAATATATTTTCACAAGACTGAGAAAAGGATTTTGGTTTTTTAAGAGAGCTGATTGTATTAAAATTTTTTCCAATCCACTGTGATATTAATAATACATACGAGATTCTGAATTCTGTCAACTTGAAGCTATGTGTTCTTTTACCATGTTTCCAATATTTTTCAATATTTTTCTTCTTACGTCTTTCTAATGAATGATCAAATATAAGTTTATTTCACACATCTATTGTAGTTTGAATTGATTTGGTTATTAAATCATTTACAATTTTTCCTCTGTGATTGCTATCAACAGTTTCAAGACCTGTAGGTCATTTGCATGATTATATTTTACACTCCATTAGAAATCTCGTTTTCCTCTTTGCCTCTTGTTACAATATGAGATTCTTTCGTGATTAAAGCCTCATATTTTCTTAGTTGTATTACTTTGTTATTTTACTATTCTCAAAATTGTTTCAAATACAGGAAACAACCTCAACTGTTATTATGTTATTATTTTGAGTTCTAAAACTCTTTTTCTCTTTTCATCCCTTAAAAACTAAAGCAACAAATCTTCAAACTTTTCATTTTTAAATAAAACTTTATTTTCCATGACTGTCCCAAATAATAGACAACCCAACATAGACCCTAGCCTCCAAGATCAAACTAGCATTTCTTTGAACCTGTTTAATACTATTCTGCAAACAACAACTAACCGAGTTGAATTAGAACGTTCATGGGCAGCTATCGAGAGAGATATCAACATCCAAGAACAATGGGAAGCTAGATAAATACAATTGAGAAACCAACTTTGATTTACTTTGATTCTTATCCTTTAATTACCTTTACCTTTACGGATGCCTTGACGGTATACTTTAGACCCTTAAAGTATAAACTTAGGAACAACATCTTTTTGGCGCCGCTGCCGGGGAACGAAGAAACAAAACTTTTCCCTGGGAAGAATGACATTGACACTTTCTTTCTTTGATAGTGAACAAAGATAGAAAACCTTATAAGGCTACCTATATTTTTCACTTGGTGACTCCACGATAAGTAAACTGGCTATTAGCTGAAAGAACACCAGAAAGAACCCAAACAATAAACAGACCTCGCCAGTCTCTGATCCGAAAAATATTTTAAAATCACGAAGATCCCTTAGACAAATCATCTCACCTATACATACTATTTGTAAGCCTGATTTTACGCAGTTGAACGTTAAGGAAACTCTTGAGAGATCTATCTCGCTTCCCCTTTCATACGATACATTCTCTTTTCCTGAGGAATATTCCCCAGACTTCCATGAGCCCTCTCCTCACACGCTCTGAGCTTCAGCCTCAAATATATCAATGGCTACACATGGAGGCGCAGGATCTGTAGGCGGTGCCCCAGGAGGACCAGCAGGCAGTCAAGCACCGCTTCTTGGAATATTTGCTAAGGTAGTTTCCAAATACGCTCCCCTTGTCCTCCCTGTTCCCCTACACAACCTTCCCGAAAACTGTATGAAAATCTTTCCAAAATTTACGGGGGAAGGAGATTTAACCGCTCAAGAACACATAAATTTCTTTGACCAATTCTCCGATATCCTTGGAATCGAACACGAAGATGTCTATTCTAGACTCCTCGTTCAAACTTTCAAAGGACATGTGAGAACCTGGTTCCGATGCTTAGCTCCAGGATCTCTAAGATCTTACGAAGAACTTGAAAATGCTTTTATCAGGCAATGGGGGGAGAGGAAATACCACCTCTATTACCTAACTGAATTCAGAGCCCTTAGAAAGAAAAACTCAAGATCAATTCTTGATTTCACGCAAAGGTTTAACAAGTTGTATAATAAAATCCCGGTCGAGGTCAAACCTTCTCAGCCCGCAGTTAAGGTGAATTTCGCTAGAGCCTTTGATCTTGATTTCGCTCTATTATTCAGAGAAAGGAGATCAAAAGATCTCACCAAAATGCAAGATGATGCTTTAGAGATTGAATCGAACATGATGGCATCGGGGAAATTAAAAGAAAAAATAGAAACTGGGGACAAAGAAAATAGGAGATTCAAAGAACAAGGTGGGTCCTCAGGATCGGGGAAATCATCGGGAGATAAAATAGACGAGATGGATAAGGTAATTAGAGAACTTTCAAATAAGATCACAAAAATGGAATTAGAAAAATAAAAAAGGGATCATTTTCCTAGGAAGGATTTTAGAAGGAATCCTGATCCTCAGGCCCCACAGAAAATAATAAAGAATGAGGATCAAAAAATTCCAACCCCCTTGAAAAGTGAAAACTTCATTGGAGAAGAAGACTTAGAAGATTTTGAAGAGTTCGATGAGGATATAAATAATCTTTGCAATGATAATAAATCACCCTATTTATCAAGACAAGATTACAAAAAATCTTTAAACAATGAGATTAGATCGGAAGACGGTGCTAACAATGATACTTTTGAGGATTTGTCCTATCAAGGTATCGCAGATGATATTATAGCCAAACTTCACGAGAAATCTAATTTAAGACCTAGGAACAAGAGTCTTCCAACTGCCCCAACAAAAAAGATTTTTCCTAGGGGTGAAACTGATGAAGCAGCTCCAAAGGTTGCTGAGAAAAAAACTGCATAAACCCAAACCGCTGACACATAGCCTGTCAAGTCAAAGTCAGTAGGAACACCCGCTAAGAAAACACAGGTTCCTGTGACTGAAACCAAGTCTGCACCACAAATAAAAGATGAAAAGAAAGGAATGGAGGCCCCAAACATAGAGAGCAACAAGGCCCTAAAATTTTTTAATTTGGAAAACGAAATAAATAAAATCAAAATCCCTATCCCACTTTTTGAAGTGGCCAAAAATATCATATACAAAAAACAAATTGCTAAGATGATTAGCTTTTTATAAGACGAAAGCCAAGCCGATGTCAACAACTTAGAATATGACAAGCCAAACATAGTTTTTGGTCCGCATTTTGAAGGTGCGAGAGACACTATTGCCCCCTTCTATATCACATTGACCTTGTTCGACCACCTATTTCACAACTATATGCTAGATTCTGGAGCATCCCACAATGTGATGCCAAAAGCCATTATGGAGAAGTTAGGTCTCGAAATCACCAGGCCATATGGAGACTTATATTCATTTGATTCAAGAAAAGTCAAATGCATAGGTATGATAAAAGACCTGGTGGTAAATCTGGCACAAATACCCGCTAAAAGAATTCTCATGGACATAGTAGTTGTTGATATCCCTCATAAATATGGTATGCTATTATCTAGGTCATGGGGTGCCAAAATTGGGGGATCTCTCCAGCTGGACATGACATATGCTACAATTCTAGTATTTGGGGGAAAATACACGCGTCTTTACAGAGAAACCAGGTTGGCGTTCATGGTAGGTGATCCACATAACCCGAATAACCACCCTGTATATATTGTTGACCAAGATTTAAGAAATTGTATATTACCTATTGATGATGATTTTGAAGTAGGTATAGATGAAAGTTGTACAGAAGAAAAAATAGAAAAAGAAGGATTAAAAGAAAATGTATATAGCTCAGGTGTATGGAAGATGTTTTTTGATGGCGCTTCATCCTATTTTGGAGATGGAGCTAGGGAAGTCCTGGTGGCTCCCGATAATCAATTCGTAATTCCATTTTCCTACAGATTACAGTGGAATGAGAACCACACTAATAACGTATGTGAGTATGAAGCCTTAGTGTTTGGGTTGGAAGCTGCCAGGAGAATGAAAATAAAAAACCTCGAAGTCTTTGGTGACGTCAAGCTAATCATTAAACAAGTAAACCGACAGTACTAGGCCAAACATCCTAGGTTGAGGTCCTATAGGAATTGCGTTTGGGATCTGATAAAAAATTTCTTCTCCTCTGTCAAAGTTCATTTCATTCCTAGAACTGAAAACCAACAGGCTGATGCGTTAGCCAACGAAGCCTCAACATTCACACCTCCCACCGCGTTTAAACTAAAGTACCACATACAAATGAGGCACCGACCTTCTATATCGAATGACATACAACATTGGCAAGTCTTTGAGGACGATAAACAACTTCACAAATTTTTAGAATCAATAGATGAGTTTGTCGAAACGCACGTTGACCAAGAAAACCAAAATGATCCTATTTGGATCATGCAGGAAGGGGAAGATCCTCAAGAGTTTCATGATAAAATCGCAAATCGTCGAATGCTTGTTCTTAAAAATAACCAAATCCCCAAGGGCCTGATTCTCTTGGAAAGATTATTCAATCAAGATGATATCCCTTCAAAATCCACTCTACAGCCTCAACCTAAAGAGGTTGAAGACTGTGACATAGGTACTAAAGAAAACCCTCGGTTGGTGAAACTATCCAAATATTTATCCCCAGAAACTAAAAGTAAGTACGCGAAGTTGCTTAGAAATTACAAGGACGTGTTTACTTGGTCTTATGAAGAACTGAGAACCTATGACACCACTGTGATTGAACATAAGATACCCCTGAAGCTTGGTGTCAAACCCTTCAGACAAAAACTCAGACAAATTAATCCTACATTATTGCCCTTGATCGAAAAAGAAGTCAAAAATCTCTTAGATGCAAAAATAATCGTACCACTGAGATACTCAGATTGGGTAGAAAACCTGGTCCCGGTTAGAAAGAAAAACAGGGAAATCAGATTGTGTGTGGATTTTAGAAATCTAAATAAATCCTCCCTCAAAGATAATTACCCCCTACCCAAAATGGATCACGTTTTAGAAAAAGTAGTTGGGGAAAATAGGATGTCGATGATCGATGGGTTTTCCGGATACAATCAAATTGCCGTCTGCGAACACGATAAAGAAAATACAACCTTCACTACCCCTTGGGATACATTTATGTATGACAAGATGCCTTTTGGTTTAATGAATGCAGGTGCTACTTTCCAACGTGCTATGGATATCGCTTTCATTGGCAAAAGAGACAAATTTGTGGTTATCTATCTTGATGATATAACCGTTTTTTCTAAATCTGATGAAGGTCATCTGATACATCTCAAGAAGATGTTTGAGAAATGCCACAGGTTTGGTTTGTCTTTAAACCCCAAAAAGTCTCACTTTGCTATGAAAGAAGGTAAACTATTGGGTCATATTGTTTCTCGAGATGGAATTAGAATTGACCCTAAAAGGGTTGAAGCTATAGACACAATAAATATTCCTAGGAATGTAAAAGAGATTCATTCATTCTTAGGAAAAATAATTTTTTTGAGGAGATTTATTCCAAACTTTGCTGAAATCGTGAAATTGATCACAGATATGCTAAAGAAAAACAACGAAGTGAAATGGACAACAAAAGCTAAAGCATCGTTCGCACGCATAAAAAAGGTTATAAGCGAGGCACCCATACTAGCAAGCCCTGATTATCTAAAGGATTTTCTTATTTTCTCATTCACCTCCGAACACACACTCGCCGCGGTTCTCCTCCAAAAAAATGAAGAAGGCTTTGAGCAACCGATAACCTTTTTTAGCAAAAGTCTCAGAGATGCCGAACTCAGATATGATATAATGGAGAAACAAGCATATGCTATGGTGAAGGCGTTAAAGGATTTCAGAACATATGTGTTACATTCCAAGATAATCACGTACGTACCCACGAGCTCCGTAAAAGATATTTTAGTTCAGTCCAACAGTGATGGCAAATGAGGACGGTGGTTGGCCAAGATTCAAGAGTTTGACCTAGAGATAATACCCACAAAACTAGTAAAGGGGAAAGGTTTGTCTTAACTCTTAGTTGAATCAAATTTAAGAGCTCTCGAAATAAATGGCCTACAGGGAGCTGAAGATTATGTGGACTTATATGAACTCGATGAACAAATCACTGAAATTAGAATCGAAGAAAAGTTTTATTCATCTGATTGGTATCGAGACATAGTGTCCCACTTGTTGACCTTGAAGTGCCTGAATGATTTACCCCCGTCTAAAGCCAAAACGTTGAAGTTGCATGCGGTCAAGTATTGTATATCTGAGAGACAATTGTATTGGAGGGATCCACTTGGCTTCCTATTGGTTTGTCTGGTCGAATCAAAAACAAAGAAGGTCATAAGCCATTTTCATAAAGGAGTGTGTGGAGGACATCACGCTTGAAGGGAAACGACTTATAAGATCCTGAGAGCAAGATATTATTGGCCCAAAATTTTCCCAGACGTTAACGCTAAGGTCCGAACCTACAACCCTTGCCAATTGTTCGCAGGTAAGCATAAGCTCCCAGCGATGCCATTGGTTCCAGTCAAAACGAAAGCTCCTTTTCAGCAATGGGGATTAGATTTCATAGGTGAAATTAATCCTCATTCTAGCGCTCAACATAGATGGATCCTGACTGCAACAAATTACTTCACCAAATGGGTGGAGGCTATCCCAACCAGAAAGGCTACAGATTTGGTGGTAATAGATTTTTTAGAAGAGAATATTTTATCTAGATTCGACTGCCCCCGAAAGATAGTCACAGATAATGCTCAGGCCTTTAAATCTATGGCTATGGTAAATTTTTGCCAAATATACAATATCGAGCTTGGTCATTCCACTGCATATTACCCCCAGGGAAATGGGTTGGTCGAGTCTTCAAACAAGAGCTTAATCAATATAATTAAGAAAGTGCTAAGCGGAAACAATAAATCCTAGCATGTGCATTTGAAATACGCTCTGTGGGCAAATCGGATAGGCACGAAAAAGTCTATTGACACTTCTCCTTTCCAAATGGTATATGGGACCGATGTAGCGTTACCTATAAATCTAGCACTTCCTATAATGAAACTTTGGCAAGATGAGAAGGAAGAACCAAATCATGTCACAAGAAGGATAAATCAGTTGACTAAAGTCCAACAACACAGGGCCGAAGTGGATGAAAGGTTGCAGAAATACCAGGACGGCATGAAAGTGCTATTCGACCGTAAATCCAAAGACAGAGAATTTCTCCCGAGAGATTTGGTTTTAAAATGGGATGCAAGGAAGGAAGACTCGACAAAACATGGTAAATTCGATCACATCTAGTATGGACCATTCAAGGTAACAGCTCCTGAAGGAAAAAAATCATTTCTGTTAGAGAATTTGGACGGTAAAATCCTCAACGCCCCTGTCAATGGGCGTTATTTAAAACATTATATGGAATAATTGATTTTCAAAATTCCCACTGTATATACCATTTGATTTTTCTTTTTATTTCATAATTTTCTTTCGTAAGTCTTTTTAAAAGAAAAAAAAAAATAGGTTAATGTTTTTCTAGAAGTAGGGATATAAAATTTTCCATGTATTCAATTATTTTAAAAGCCCTGATACTCTTGATTATGTTCCTTTATAGGATCCCAGCTTGCATCCCAAACAAATCTGAAGGAGCAAACATATATCCATATTTCAGAAGATAAATTCGCTGAAAACAGGTGATATAAAGATTTCGGTTATTTCAAAAGAGAACGAAAATGGTAAGGCAAAGGTGTGAATTCTAGAAAAGTCTATTTTTTCAAGCAAAGGTTTTTTAAAAGTGCAATGATTGTCTCGTAAGTGTGATATGTCACTAAAAGAATGATTTCTAAATCTAGGCCCTAAGAGTTTCACCTAGAATAAGATAAGAGGTAATTAAAATAAACAAAGAAAGAAAAGTGTCTCCGAGAAAGAGTTCCAAGAGTTGGGTTTAATTTATGACCCCTGTTTTTCGATTTCCAAGTCTTCCTCCGTCGCCCCTTTCTATCCTCAGTTTTGCCTTCTTAAAAGACCAAACATCTTTTCGGTTTTCCCACAGAGGGAGAAGAGATTACGTCTTAACTTTGGAAGCTAAAAAACAGTTCTTAAAAGGTAAACCAATCCTCACAACTCCTCACTCTCTGACTAAACATAGTTATACTTAGGTCGATCCTGACTCTCCTAGGTTTCTTAACATTTTCCTAAGGATTTAGGCTTGCTCGAAGGAAGACCCCTGGAATTAACCTTCCCCTTTTTTTTCCCTGTGGGCTAAGGTGTTTTGAAATTTTAGAAAAGGTTGGTCCAGGGTAATCAAAGCAAGTTGACAGACCTCTACTGTAAATTTTACACAGATACCATCCCTGGTATACTTACTACCACTGATTTCCCCCACTTCATTTTCAAAAGTAAAATATAAGACAGATGGTGAAAGGAAATTCATATTTGATTGCCCCCATCTAGTCCAAAAGATGATGAAAGGAAATTCATTTAAATGATTTTCCTCGTCTTAGCATTTAAATGCATAATTATGATTCAAAGTGGTGAAAGGAAATTCAGTAAAAAGGGATAGATAACTTCATCGAGGTACTGAACAAGCTCGCTGGCAGTGAAGCAATATCTGAGGTATCTGTAAGGTTGTCATACATAAATTTAACTCTATTCTGGTTACCAGCCTTTTCGAAACTGGATCTTCATCCCAAATCCAGACAGGACTCCCCAATTAAAAACATGAAATTTACTTCATTTGATGCAAGCCAAAAGCCCGCAAGATCTGTTGGGTTTCCTAGGATTATTTTGATCATCTTAAAGCAAACTTAAATTTAGTAGTGAGAAGGAGAAGATCATGAATGTGACTGCATATGATTTTACATCGTTGAGATTTTTGAAAAGCTTTTCAGAAGTAAACGCGAAATCTCTTTTTCCCTCTGTATCCCCTTCCTAAACAAGTTCTACAGAAAGAAGCCATTGAATCCGTTTACCCAATAAAGGCACTAAGTCTACCTGTTCTCCTCGTCCCACAAGGAGATGAGGTCCCCAATTGGAGCCTATGTTGAAACATATATTAAATTGTTTATCTTCAAAACTAAAACCTTCTTTTTTTCGGGTTTTGGCTTTTCTTGAAGCATAACCCTCACTATCTTTTCCAAAAAGCCGGTACCAAAATCCTGAAAAGATTTATTCTTTAAATAATAAACGGCAAAAAACCAAAAATGTTATAAAAGTACAGACGCGCTTTCTATAAAATTATTTCTTAAATCACGAAAAATTTAAACCCTAAAGGAGTTAAGATTAAACTTTAAATTTTTTTTTGGAATTCGGGGTTTACTGAGAACATATGTTTTAATGCATTTCCAATCGCGGAATCTTGATCCCCAATTTCCCAAAATATGGAAGTTACTAATTATTAAAGACTGAGTTAATCATATCATGATTTCAGAATTCGAGGTTCATCGATGACATACCTTTTGTCAACACGATCCTCGAAACCCCGAAAGAATCAAAGTGGGTTTAATACAGATTAATTAATTTACTAAAACAAAGTTAAGTCCTAATTTAAACTTGTCGTGATTTCGCAATTTCGAAAATCGGGATTCAGTGATAACATACCTCTTTTCGACACGATCCCCAAAATATCGAAACGCAAAGTCTCGACTCTTAATCTGTGTTTAGTCTAAATTAATTCTATTTTGGAAACATGATTAATGACAATCAAACTTTTTATGTTTGCTCACATTTTGGTTTCCGATTGAATGAAATTTTCCGAATTTTGAATTCAAAAGCGCCAAAATGCGGCCACTTTAATAAAGGATAACTGAGGATATGTGACACTAATGTGTATCTTTGTAAATATCCAATGCATTCAATGTATTGAATTCTTATCAGCTGTGTCAGTACCTTCATCGTTAAATGAATTAAAAGAGAGTTTAAAGGTCTGTGATTCGCAACATATTCTATTTCATACTATCAAGCGTAAGACGCATTCAACCGAGTTCATACACTCCTTTTCTATGATAGGTTTTCCATCAAACATAAAGTCATGGCACCAAAGAAAGAACAGAAGAAGAGTGAAGATACAGAGGAAATGCGTAAACCAAAAGAGATATCATATCCGACACTACACCACACGCCATCTACACAATTAAATCCTGGTCACAAATCTCTGAATTCCTAGATTACGAAATCAAGAATTCTCCAACTAATTTCGAGAATCTCTTTCGGGATATAGCAGAATCAGAGCTTCATAAGATCGCAACGCGCCCTCGGCTTATGGCATACAATGACATGATCAATTGGGCCTTGGAAAAGGTTTATATCCTAACAAGAATCATTTTAAATGATCAAGGGGTCGTTGTCGGCTCATTCAAGGCAGAACATATACAAGTATTGTATAAACTGTCACCAAATCCTAAGTACATTTATAATGCCAAGTTTCTAGCTGAATTTCAAAGGAAGGAGTGTACTGAGGCAGACCTCACAAAAAACAAAAGAATAACCAGAGAAGTCAATGACAACTGTCAAGGAATTTTTGACCTTTTAGAGAACTTCATTGAATATTGGAAAAAATGAATGTTCAGGGTTGTTAGGGGAAATTAACATTGTCAAGCATCAGTTAAGATTGAAAGAGGATCTAGAAGAAATTCAGATAGAGATTCCACAAATAAAGGTAATCAATGTCACTCAAATTGACAAATGGGTAGTAATGCCTAACTTAAAACTACAAACTATTAAGTTCACAAGAAAGATAATCGAAGACCGTCTGCCAGAACTGCAGAGAAAGTTTTTCTTATTTGAAGCAAAGGATATTCCAAAAGATCCAAAATTTTTAGTACAGTTTCTGGGAAAATGTATTCGCTTTCTTAAAGCATAAGGAGGAGGTTCATCAACGCAGATATGAAATATTGTTTTGAAGATTTTCATCATTGGAATAATAAAGCAGTTAGAATAGAAAAGTAAACCGTTTGACATTATTCATTCATGTAACCATTAGTCTTAGGAAGTTAGTTAATCACCAAGTTAGTTAGTCTTAGGATGTAACCGAGAGACACTGTTGCCCCCTTCTATATCACATTTACCTTGTTCGACCACCTACTTCACAATTGTATGCTAGATTCTGGAGCATCCCACAATATGATGCCAAAATCCATTATGGAGAAGTTAGGTCTCGAAATCACCAGGCCATATGGAGAATTATATTCATTTGATTCAAGAAAATTCAAATGCATAGGTATGATTAAATACCTGGTGGTAAATCTGGCACAAATACCTGCTAAAAGCATTCTCATGGACATAGTAGTCACTAATATCCCTCCTAAATATTGTATGCTATTATCTAGGTCATGGGGTGCCAAACTTGGGGGATCTCTCTAGATAGACATGACATATGCTACAATTCCAGTATTTGGGGGACAATACACACGTCTTTACAGAGAAACCAGGTTGGTGTTCACGGTAGGTGATCCACATAACCCGAATAACCAACCTGTATATATTACTGACCAAGATTTAGGAAATTGTATATTATCTATTGATGACGATTTTGAAGTAGGTATAGACGAAAGTTGTACAGAAGACAAAACAGGAAAAGAAGGATTAAAAGAAAATGTATATAGCTCGGGTGTATGGAAGATGTTTTTTGATGGCGCTTCATCCTATTTTGGAGTTGGAGCTGGGGCAGTCCTGGTGGCTCCCGATAATCAATTCGTAATTCCCTTTTCCTACAGATTACAGTGGAATGAGAACCACACTAATAACGTATGTGAGTATGAAGCCTTAGTGTTAGGGTTAGAAGCTGTCAGGAGAATGAAAATAAAAAACCTCGAAGTCTTTGGTGAAGCCGAGCTAATTGTTAAACAAGTAAACCGACAGTACTAGGTCAAACATCCTTGGTTGAGGTCCTATAGGAATTGCATCTGGGACCTGACAGAAAATTTCTTCTCCTCTGTCAAAGTTCATTTCATTCCTAGAACTAAAAACCAACAAGTTGATGCGTTAGCTAAGGCAACCTCAACATTCACACCTCCCACCGCGTTTAAACTAAAGTACCACATACAAATGAGGCACCGACCTTCTATATCGAATAACATACAACATTGGCAAGTCTTTGAGGATGATGAACAACTTTGTAAATTTTTAGAATCAATAGACGAGTTTGTCGAAACACACACTGACCAAGAAAACCAAAATGATCCTATTTGGATCATGCAGGAAGGGGAGGATCCTCAAGAGTTTCATGATAAAATCACAAATCACTGAATTCTCATTCTTAAAAATAACCAAATCCCCAATGGCCTGATTCCCTTGGAAAGATTATTCGATAAAGATGATATCCCTTCAAAATCCACTCTACAGCCTCAACCTGAAGAGGTTGAAGACCGTGACATAGGTACTAAAGAAAACCCTCAGTTGGTGAAACTATCCAAATATTTATCCCCATAAACTAAAAGTAAGTACTCGAAGTTGCTTAGAAAGTACAAGGATGTGTTCGCTTGGTCTTATGAAGAACTGAGAACCTATGACACCACTGTGATTGAACATAAGATACCCCTGAAGCCTAGTGTCAAACCCTTTAGACAAAAACTCAGACAAATTAATCCTATATTATTTCCCGTGATCGAAAAAAAAGTCAAAAAGCTCTTAGATGCAAAAATAATCGTACCACTGAGATACTCAGATTGGGTAGCAAACCTGGTCCCGGTTAGAAAGAAAAACGGGGAAATCAGATTGTGTGTGGATTTTAGAAATCTAAATAAATCCTCCCTCAAAGATAATTACCCCCGACCCAAAATGGATCACGTTTTAGAAAAAGTAGTTGGGGAAAATAGGATGTCGATGATCGATGGGTTTTCCGGATACAATCAAATTGTCATCTGCGAACACAATAAAGAAAAGACAACCTTCACTACCCCTTGGGGTACATTTATGTATGATAAGATGCCTTTTGGTTTAATGAATGCAGGTGCTACTTTCCAATGCACTATGGATATCACTTTCATTAGCGAAAGAGACAAATTTGTGGTTATCTATCTTGATGATCTAACCGTTTTTTCTAAATCTGATGAATATCCTCTAATACATCTCAAGCAGACGTTTGAGAAATGCCGCAGGTTTGGTTTGTCTTTAAACCCCAAAAAGTCTCACTTTGCTATGCAAGAAGGTAAACTATTGGGTTATATTGTTTCTCGAGATGGAATTAGAATTGAACCTAAAAGAGTTGAAGTTATAGACACAATAAATATTCCTAGGAATGTAAAAGAGATTCAGTCATTCTTAGGAAAAATATTTTTTTTTAGGAGATTTATTCCAAACTTTGCTGAAATTGTGAAATTGATCATAGATATGCTAAAGAAAAACAACGAAGTGAAATGGACAACAGAAGCTAAAGCATCATTCGCACGCATAAAAAAGGTTATAAGCGAGGCACCCGTACTAGCAAGCCCTGATTATCTAAAGGATTTTCTTATTTTCTCATTCGCCTCTGAACACACACTCGATGTGGTTCTCCTCCAAAAAAATGAAGAAGGCTTTGAGCAACCGATAGCCTTTTTTAGAAAAAGTATCAAAGATGTTGAACTCATATATGATATAAGGGAGAAACAAGCATATGCTATCATGAAGGTGTTAAATGCTTTCAGAATATACATGTTACATTCCAAGATAATCGCGTACGTAGCCACCAGCTCCATAAAAGATATTTTAGTTCAGTCTGACAGTGATGGAAAAAGAGGACGGTGGCTGGCCAAGATTCAAGAGTTCGACCTAGAGATACTCATATGTGCCCCTCAGGTATCACATGACATGCTTAGCTGCCTTCCAAAAGAGTTGGGTAGGCTTAACCATTACTTGACTTAGCTAGTTAACCACATAGCAAATGTCTGGTCTCATGTTCACTAGATACATTAGCGAACCCACTAACTCTCGATAGACAATAGCATTCACTACCTCTCCAGAAGTAGCATCCTCTTTCTTCTAGTTTTCTGGAAGAGGAGTATCCATGGGTTTGCAGCCCTCCATGTGAAACTTACCTAGTAGCTCCCTTGCATACTTTCCTTGAGACACAAAAAGTTCACTATCTCTCTGCCATATTTCCAATCCAAGGAAATAATGAAAGAGGCCCATATCCTTCATCTCGAACTCCTTTGCAATGTCCTCCTTGCATGAGTGTATCAGTTTCTCATCATCAGTCACTATTAAATCATCAACATAAAGAACAATGATTAAAATCTTACCCTTGTAGATCCATCTCGAACCTACCACAGATTTGTCGACCGGTCTTGGGACAATTTCCCATCCACTATTTTTGACAATGGACTCATACTCCTCCACCATTGCATCAACCCAAGTGGGATCCTTCACTTCTTCATGAAAGGAAGATGGTTCAGTCACAATACATTTTCTCAAGAGATCCATGTATCCAGTAAATCGATTAGGAGACTGTCTCTATCTGGGCTGTGAAGTAGGGGCTCCTACATTCTGTGCAACATCTAGTCTCAATCTATCAGCTTCCATGGTGTGCTTTCTTCCATTTCCGATGGATGGATTTGCATGAGTGGCTTCCTTCACTCCATGAACCTCCTCATGTGGCTGATCCACATATTGAGACTCATCTTTGGGAACCAACAGTTCCTCCTCTGCATGCAAGTCTAGCTCCCTCTCAAGTGACAACCGCATGGCTTTCCCCTCATCGAATTTTATATCCCATCGCATAACAATCATCTTACTCTTAGGAAAATACACACGATAATTATGGGGTGTTTTTGTGTACCCCACAAATATCCCAACTTCGGCAATCGGCTCCAGCTTCTTCCTGGCATTCTTGGTCACATGCACATAAACAAATGAGCCAAAAATATTAAAATGAGAAACATCAATTTTCTTACCAGTGAAAGCTTCTTCAGGTGTACTCATGCCAAGTACTCTATGAGGACAACGATTTTGCACATAAACCACAGTGTTGCATGCTTCCGCCCACAAATGCATTTGTAGGTTCTAATCATGCAACATCGCTCGTGTTGCACCCACGATCGTTCTGTTCTTCTTCTCCGCGAACCCATTTTGTTGTTAGTTATGAGGCGCTATGAGTTCTCTTCGAATTCCTTCTTTGCTACAGAAGTATTTGAATTCGTTAGAGATGTATTCTCCACCATTATCGCTCCTCAGAGCCTTCACCTGCTTCCCCGAATCTTTCTCCACCAATGCTTTAAACTCATAGAACTTTGAGAATGTTTGATCCTTCTTCTGCATGTAGAAGATCCAACATTTACGAGAAAAGTCATCAACAAAAATAACATAATAATTATGTTTTGTTGTCGAAGAAACTGGGAATGGTCCACACATGTCTGTGTGAATTCTCTCTAGGATCACCGAAGCATGGTTCTCCTTTTCATGAAAGGTTAACTTTACATACTTCCCCATTGTGCAACCCTTACAGTGACCTAACTGAGAAAGTGTTCCCATTGAAAGTCTAGTAGATATTTGCTGCATGATTTTCAAGGCTCCACGATGAAGATGGCGCAATCGCCTGTGCCATAATTAGCCCTCATCCCGGATTACCACTTTTTCTGCCTTTCCCATCATGGCAGCGCAACCATCTACCTCCAGCTTGTAGATATTCTTAACTCGAATCTCTATCTTATTGACTTGACCCATTGTTTTATGTTGCAAGAAAGCTTTTCCATTGCTGAAAACAACGTCATAGCCTTTGTCCTCCAACATTGCGACTAAGACCAAGTTTTTCTTCAGACCTGGAACATGCATAACATATTTCAATTGAAATGGTTTACTTGAATCCCTCTGAAAGGTAATGGTACCAATGCCAGTCACACTATATCATCCATCATCCCCCATCACTCAGGGGTTCTAAGATGAAATCAAAAAAATATCTCCTTTAATCGGTGATTCTTCGAGCGTAACATCACTTGACTCGACCATAAGTTCTGATATAAGTTCTGCAAATACCAACGAATTTTTAGATTTCGTAGACACAAAATCCAAGTCAAATTCTTGGAGGATAACAATCCATCTATTGATCTTTCCACCGATTACACATCGTGTCAACACGTATTGGAACAAATTCACAACGACAATGATGGTGGTCTTGTGAAACAAGATATAGTGATGAAACCGTTGGACAGCATGTACTTCTGCCAACACAAGTTTTTCAATGTGGGAGTAGTTGATTTATGGTCCAACTAAGCCTCATCTTAGGTAATAAATGACGTGTTCTTCAAGAAAATTGTCCTCCTGAACGAAGACCATACCGATGGTCGACTCTGCCGCAACCAAATACAATAAGAAATATTTATTATAATTGGGTGGCCAAAGTAGAGGGGAAAACATGAGGGTGCATTTCAATGCTTAGAAAGAGCACTAAGAGGCTTCATCCCAATGAAAAGTAAATCCTTTCTTTAGTAAAAACATAAACCCTTTAGTGATCTCGACACAGTTTGCGATAAATGCCGAAGAAAATTGACTTTTCCCTGTAAAATATGAAGCTGAGGGATTGTGCACGGGGGAGGAAATTGAAATATCACCTCAAACTTTAGAGGATCAACCATGATCCCTATTTTCGACACTATAAAACCTAAAAGACGACCCGATGTCACACAAAAACTGCACTTGTTTGGATTCAAGAAAATCTGATAGTAGCGACATCACTCAAATATAAGTCGGAGGTGTGTGGGATGATCAACTCTCTTTCGAGATCGTGACACTAAATCATCGAGATAAGCCTCGACTAGGTGTTTGAGATCATGGAAAGAAAAAGACATGGCCTGCTGAAAAGTGGCTCCATCATTCTTTAGGCCAAAAGGCATCTTCCGATAAGAATATGTACCCCACAGACAGATAAAATCCATTTTATGTTGGTCTTCGGGATTAATCTGTATCTGATTGTATCTCCAAAAACCATCCATGAATGAAAAGACCTCACAACCTACGCATTCATCAATAATCTAGTCAATGAATGGGGTGGGGAAACTATCCTTTGGACAAGCCTTGTTCAAATCACGGAAGTCCGTACATACACGAATCATTCCCTTCTTTTTGTTGACCATAACGAGATTTGACACCCATTGAGTTAATTGAATGGGGTAGATGAAACCAACTTTGAATAGTTTCTCTACTTCATCCTTAATAGTTACTTCTTTCTGAGGATTAAAGAGACGAAGCTTCTGCCAGAATAAAACGTCGCGAAATTTTTTAAATAAAATTGTATAGATATGAATCTCCTCGGGGGAAAATCCCTCTTCGACGAAGACATTCTCCATGATTCCAGGGGTTCTGGATATATCGATAGGTATCATTTTATCGACGGTTTCCATATTACCCTCAGCATAAACTGCATGCGTAGTCAAAGGATTGATAGGACAATACCTATCTCCAGTCATAGTCAACACAAATTATCCTGCCTCTATTCTTCCTAACTCTGGGAGGAAGTATGATCTGTGATGGAGATCATCCCAGGGTCTGTTTGGACCAGTAAATGCCTCTAAAATTGCCTCCTCAAAGGGCAAGACCAAGTCTAAAGAATCTATAGTGGCAAGGGAACCTTGAGCCCATGCAGGCTCGAGAACTGGATCTAACTCTTGTGCAGAAGTCAGATCGGGGTCGGTGGAAGATTGTTGGACTATAGAGTATGCAAATTTTTCCATGGACAATGGAATGGACATGCCATGATGCCCTATCGCTTCCATCGTGGCTGATGGGGAAGGAAGAATACAAAGATCATTAAAGTAAGTCATACAGAATAACAACACTGAAAATATTTCAGCCTTAGGCTGGTCGGGGACAACCGATATCATTTTGACATCGTCGGAAGGAGGCGGGTAATAAAAAGTACCCATGAGAGGTGGGCACAAACCAACCCCCACGTTGACGACACCAGGCTATGCGTTATCAATTATCGGGACCGTGGATGCCCCCGATGAAGGGTCAAGTATGGAGAAGGACAATTGATCAAAGGTCACGATTCAACCCTCATGTGGAAACAACAAGACTCGAAAAACTGTGGCAACCACTGCATGCATGGAATATGTCCAATTCCTTCCCAACATGAGGTTGTAGTCGAGAGGCACATCGACCACTTCAAATTTGACACACACAGTCTTCCCTCCTAACTGCACGGGGAAAGAAGGAATCATTCCATGTGGTCTGAAAGAATGACCGTTGAAAGCTGTAAGAAGAGTATGTGAAGCAGACATAACGGTTTGGTCAATGGTCTTCCAACACACCAACGACATCACACATGTTGAGGCGCCCTCATCAACCACCGTATGAAAAATATTTTGAGTAGAATATTTTATGGGATGAGGCACTACTATCTGAAATGCGACGTCGTATGGGAGACGAGGCTTCAAGTCGGTTGTATCAAGCATGATAGTTCCCGGATTACATGTCTCAGCAGATCCTAAGGTGACTAGTAGATCCTTTCTCTGTGAAGGGCAGCTCTGGAGGACCTCCAAAGCAGACATTGCGCAAGGGGTTTGTGACAAATCCTCCACCACAGAGTGGTTCTGGGTGGCCCTCGCGTTTGGATTATATGAATCCTTCTTGAATTATCCTTTTGGAATGTGTGTCATTGTTTCACCCATCGTTCTCTCGATCTGGAGAGGAACATATGGGTTTTCGACTTCTTTTCCCTTTTCGGTAGTACTTGGCGTTCTGTAATCATGTGCCCTAGTAGCTATGTGAGCTTCACCTTTGAACATATAGATATTCGAGGTCGAGGGATTACTAGAAGACGAAGGGGGTCCCTGACTGCCCCCATCCGCGTTCACAAAGGCTTGAGTTGAATTTTTCCCATGAGGAAATGTGTTCGTTAACACTGCAGGTTGCTGCTGTGCTAATAAATTTTGGGCCTCCGCTAGTTGAGGGCACATGTGAGTCAAGCGGTCTTCCACGCAAAGGTTGCACGGATACTTTGAATTCTTTCTCTCTGTGTTTCCCCTGCCAGCATTATTGTTCAGTTTCTTATCCCCCTTACCCTTCTTTCACTGTTTTTTCTTCCCTTTGACTTGTTGGTTGGCCTTTGGGTTCGTTGATTTCATGTTGTGTACATATGATGTCTGAGCAGGGGGAGCAACCGAACTAGGAGTTGCGTTGGCCACTGTCTTCTGTATCGACAATTGTTGTAATTGGTTTGACAACAGATCAGTGAGATTTGATTGTGCTGAACCAAAAATGTCGTCAACATGTGGTCCAGACTTGTGTCTGGTCTTATCAAGAATAGACCATGGCACATATGGAAAAACTTCGTAAAGAAAACCAGACTGAGAGTAAATCAGCTCAAGTTGTTGAGCTCTCATTATCACCTCTTCCTCCGAAAAGACACCCGACGTTGCTACGTCCTTGGATAGTTGGGGTACCAAAGACTTAAGGAACTATTCCAGCAGGAATGTTGGTGGAACTGGTACTTTAATAAAACTCTTCCAACGTCGCCATTCTCGGATGTGGTCAGATATATGGTCAGCCCTTGTCTACTCAAAGTTGGCCCGCAGTTAAGTGCCGACATCGTATCTCACAGGTAATTGAAAATGATTTAAGAAAACCATTGCCAATTTTCCAAAAGTAGAGTATCTTGAGCGGTCGAGCTCGATGTACGATTTCGTGGCACTCCCGATAAGAGTGCGTTGAAACAAATGCAACTGGATGGAGTTGTCTCTCAAAGAGTTGGATGAGCACCACAAGTGAAAGGTATTCACGTGATTTCCCGGATCTTCATTAGGCTTGCGTTTGAACTTTGGAATGTCTGAGGGCAACTTGGTCAGCATAGCAGGCCAACGTGGATCATGATAGATTGGGTCATTCAATAATATTGACAAGTCTGGCAAATGTAAAGTTGTTAGAAATGGTAGCTTAGGTTGTTGAGTATGTACAGGAGGATAGGAGTCTCAGATTTGGCTGGCAACAGGTTGTCAGGAAAATTTAGGTTGTTGGCCCGGGTTCTGTAAAAAACCATGGCCTAGGCTAGCATTCAGATGCTGTGTTGGTTGAGACATCATCGATTGACTACTGTAATAGGACGTTGAGGGTTGAGAATGGATTGCTCCCAATGTTGTGTTCCAAAGGTTTTGGAAAGGCTTTCCCCCTGCCGATCCGACAAGCATAGGTATTGAGCCTTGCCCTGGAATTCCATTTGTTAATGTTTTATGCCATTATTATAGTTCTTTTCATTTCAATAGATAACATCAATATAAGAACAAGATCACTGAGAAATACACATTCACAAGAGACACAACATTTATCCTGGGAAACCCTCTAGGGGAAGAAAACCTAGCAAAACTTCCTTATCATAGATTGCCAATACAATGTTAAGAGATAACTTAAACCAATACAGAAAGTCCTCTCCAAAAGATGTGCCACTCTTCTCCCTCTCTCCAACTGGTAAGTCGCAACTTGCCTCTTTAGAAATGAGCAAGTGTGTTGTGTGTCAAAGTGAGGTGCTGGCCTCTCTATATATACAAGTCTGGCGCATGTGAAGTGTCTCTTCACTGGCAGGGCCGACTTCTCAATCTGGGTGGGTAAACCCACCTTTATTATATTTCTGGGTCTCAATAATAACTGCTGGGGCCGGCTTCTTATTCTACCTATTATAATTTTCTGTTGACCAATCCGCAAAAGGGGATTTGGTCCTAATACAATAACCGACATGATCAATCCACAATGGGGATTGATCCTATGAATAATATAACAATAAAAATAAGAATACTCTTTCTAGTTACATTATTTCAACACTCCCCCTTAACAAGAAGGGTATTTTTCAACAACATCAAGCGAGAGAGGTCTGCATCATCAGTGGCATCATGAGGACAATATCGTCAATATCATCTTGGAACATTGGATGGCATATCTACGAGTCATCAGAAGTTTTCTTCATCGACAACATCGTCATTCTCGAAAGAATGCCATCATCATCTGCATCAATATGTATCAGTAAAAAATGATACCTCATCACAGCACTAGGCTGGCACATCACAGTACTACACTGGCTCAATGTCACAGCTGTTAAGCTGGTAGCTCAGTGTCAGTCACATCTTTCTTTACATCTGACAACTAGGTCAAAAGCAAGGTATACATCATCTTTCTTTACGTCTAACAACTGGGTCAGAATTAAGGAATCATCTTGCTTTACGTCTAACAACTAGGTCAGAAGCAAGGAACACATCATCATCTTGCTTTACGTCTAACAATGAGGTCAGAATCAAGGAATCATCTTGTTTTATGTCTAACAACTAGGTCAGAAGCAAGGAACACATCATCATCTTGATTTACGTCTAACAATGAGGTCAAAAGCAAGGAATCATCTTGCTTTATATCTAACAACTAGGTCAGAAGAAAGGAACACATCATCATCTTGCTTTACGTCTAACAATGAGGTCAGAAGCAAGGAATCATCTTGCTTTACATCTAACAATTAGGTCAGAAGAAAGGAATACATCATCATCTTGCTTTACGTCTAACAACGAGGTTAGAAGCAAGGAATCATCTTAATTTACGTCTAACAACTAGGTCAGAAGCAAGGAACACATCATCATCTTGCTTTACGTCTAACAACGAGGTCAAAAGTAAGGAATCATCTTGCTTTACGTCTAACAGCGAGGTCAGAAGCAAGGAATCACACATCATCTTGCTTTACGTCTAACAGCGAGGTCAGAAGCAAGGAATCATCTATACTCCCCCTTTCAGGGAGGGTCCTTTCGGACTATACCAAGCTTATCTCGAAAGTGTTTCAAACTTTACACGAGATAGAGGTTTGGTCAACACATCAACAACCTGTTCAT
>ML796388.1:352170-388074 GCA_009831015.1 Picea engelmannii
AATCATCACAGTAGCTCCTTTAGAGCTATCACTTATGATTTATTTGAAGCAAAGATTAAAGGTAAGGAATACAATATGAAATGAGGTCAACACTCTCATAGTGTTGTGACCAAGCATTCTTCCATGGCAACCTGGAACTAACAGGCGAGGTTTCTCCTAGAGGAGGTGTTAGTTGTATCAGGCAAAGTATTTACTTTTATATGCTCACATGCTATCAAGTATAATACTTTACAAAGACTATTGTCTCAACTATAGTCATCAACTTGTCATGTGTACCTTTGAATCTTGATTAATCAAATCTAGAGCCTTGTCCTCGAGAATGAGTGCTTTCTTTTCTTCCAGGTCTCCTTCACTCAAGTGGCGAGTAATTTCTTCAACCTATCTTCTGTACTAAGACAATACACTAACTTGACAAAAGGTTAGGTTAGAGGATAAGCTCTATGATCAACTTTCAATTCTTCTAATAATTTGATCATAGCTTCAACATGCAACACTGATAATGTCATGACAAATAGATGTATCTCAGAATAATCACACCTGGGTTGCATCATTCCTCTGAATGTGTTGGATCTTGAGATCCTTTTGGATCTATGGCAAGAGATCCCTTCTCCTGCAAATACTCTTTAGGGTTTAACCATTAAACATATGTAACTACATACCTCTGATAGCATCTGTAAGTAGTGGCTCCATCTGGTAGCAGCGGTAATCATTGCCAACTCTTGAGAAAATTTCAAGGGTGATTGCAACTGGTTCTACGACTGCAACTGCAACTGGTACTGCAACTGCAACTTAGGGTTTTATGAGGAAACCCTAATTTTTCAAACTTCGAATTTTGAAATTCTGATCCAGGGGATAGATACGTTGAGCTGAGGCAAGTTAGTTGGTGCAGCCGAAATTTCAAAAATCCAACTTTTACCCCCTCAAACTTTATCTATGGATTTCTGGACTGATGCTTCTGGTTTTCTGGTACTTTTGGTACTTTTGGTACTCTAGTTTTCTGGTTTTTTGGTACTTTGTGAAACTAGGGTTTCACTTTCCAGGAGATCTAGCCACTAAAAAGGTGCACTCAAGGTGCCAAAATGATCCTTGGGGGAGGGCGCAACTTTCTAGGTGGTTTTAGAGCTAAAAAGTTTCACTTTTGAAAAACCCTAATTTGCAGGTACTGCAATAGTGACGTTTTTCTCTTGTGAAATATGCTTCCTTCAAGTTGTCTCTGATACCATGTTAATGTTTTATGCCATTATTATAGTTCTTTTCATTTCAATATATAACAACAATATAAGAACAAGATCACTGAGAAATACACATTCACAAGAGACACAACATTTATCGTGGGAAACCCTCTATGGGAAGAAAACCCAACAAAACTTCCTTATCATAGATTGCCAATACAATGTCAAAAGATAACTTAAACCAATACAGAAAGTCCTCTCCAAAATATGCACCACTCTTCTCCCTCTCTCCAACTGGTAAGTAACAACTTGCCTCTTTATAAATGAGCAAGTGTGTTGTGTGTCAAAGTGAGGCACTGGCCTCTCTATATATACAAGTCTGGCACGTGTGAAGTGTCTCTTCATTGGCAGGGCCGACTTCTCAATCTAAGTGGGTAAATACACCTTTATTGTATTTATGGGTCTCAATAATAACTGCTGGGGCGACTTCTTATTCTGCCTATTATAATTGTCTGTTGACCAATCCACAAAAGGGGATTTGGTCTTAATACAATAACTGACATGATCAATCCACAATGGGGATTGATCATATGAATAATATAACAATAATAATAAGAATACTCTTTGCAGTTACATTATTTCAACACCATTGACCATGGAAGGGGTTGCCCCCGATCAACATCCCTGACGAGGGAACTGATTCCTGCCACAGATTCCAAGATCCTTGAGAAGTGTGTGCCCCCTGTGGAGGAATAGTACCCTGCATACGTTTTTTTGATCCAAAACCAAGGTTTCCCTTGACCGAGACGACAACTGACGAGAATGTGTTGTTACCAAACACGTTGAACAAAGAGAACAACAAAGAACCCACGAGTGTGGTATTGGAAGAAGGTCCTTAATTACCTGCTCTGAACAAGCTATGATTCATGTTCGGTCAGGTGAGCTGATGAGAAGCACCACCAAGCGAGGGGGACGATGGAGGTATATGACCCCTGCCATAAGGGAAAGTGTTATAGGGGGCTGATGTACCCCCCATGGACCCTTGCAAAGGAGCATTAGAGCTCCCTTCCCCCAGATCCAAAGTCTGTAGGGTGGAGTAGGTGAGGACCAAGTTCATGTCAAAGTTGGGCATCCCATATGAAAATGGAGGGCCCGTCACACTCTGTGTAAATGATGTAGTGATCGCCACCATGGAAGGAATCAGACCACTTCCCAAGGTAGAGGCGGTCGAGACCATAGTGGCCTGGACCTGCAAAGGTGAGTTAGGAGGTAGAACGCCCCTAGTAGTGCCAGCCATAGAGGGAGTATGACTCCCCGATGAAGTAGCATCATTTGCTTCCATCGTTGTTTGCAGGACTATCTGATGCTCTTGATGCGTTACCCTTGGAGGGGCAAGCTGTATCAAAAGTGGCACCGAAAAATCAATGATCGAAGGTTTATATGGACTAAGAGATTCTGCTCCAAGGTTAGAAATAGTCGGTTCCTATGGAAATGAGTGTTCTCCTCTCAAATATGGATCGGGTACAGTTTCTTGTGGCCCGATCACCTCAAAATACCCTTGCTGGTCTAGTCTTCGCCATCATGGTGGTGGTGGTGGCTCCAAGTTAACCAATGACATGACCAAAATCCTTCGTGACTGACAGAGCTCTTGATCTTCCACTATGTGAGAATATCAACGACACACTAAGGCTTTTCTAACATTGAATACCAAACACGCACTAGAAAAAAGTTCCTATGAGATGCAACAAGCAAACCACTATTACTAGTTGGAAGAACAGTTACAACCGCCAACACTAGAGAAACTTACTGGTGCAAGTGAAACTCAAACATGGAAGCACCCTCTAGGTATACTTTGTAAAGCATGGCATGATGTCTTCCCTAGGTACCGGGGTATACCCTCGTAGTCACCTGTGTAAGTCCCTAAAATCAAAGGCAACTAGGTTTCCAGCTCATGAAAAACTACCAAGCGGGTATAGTCGACAGTCGGGTGGACCACAATGAGCAGGGTATCAAGCCCGAAACCTATCGAGGGTATCAAAAGCAAGTGTTCTGGAAGATGAATGAGGACCTCAAATGGATTTGAGACCCACGAAGGTCCATGGCAAATGTGATCAATGTAATCCCAAGATAAGTCCTCTATATGCGTTCCTCTGCTACGATTGGTCCAGCTTTGGAGGGGTTATCTCCACTACCTTTCCACACATGACCTTGTGTTTAACCCATGTGTTAGAGGGGGGTCCCGGATAATTTCCACGTTACTGGACTTTTTTCACTCCCTAACACAAACTCTTATGTTTTTTTTATAGCCTTGAAGAGTTTCCTCTCCAACCTAAATCAAGGCTCTAGCCTAATCTAGTTGATGGACCCTACAAACATGAAAGTCTGATTAATTTTAATTAAGCGTTAATTTTAAGTGGTTTATCTTAAGTCAAAATAACGGAGATGAAACTGATGGTATTTGTAAAGAGACGAAAGAGAAGAACAAATGCTGGAAACAAAATTACTTCTTCTTCAACAAACAACAATTTTCAAATTGAAAACTCTTTAACCAACTTTTGTAACTAACTTTTCTTTCTAAGATCTTTTAAAAGAAAATCTCAAAACTGAATTTCGCTCTACTATGAGCTACTTAAAGTCCTAAGTATTCAGTAAAGAACTTAAGAAAGCACTCTTCTTCCTGACAAGTAAATACAACTAACCTAACTACTTAACTAAACAAGAAACTGAAATCTCTTTTTTTTTTATTATGCTTCAAAATAAGAAACTTGAAAATGAATTCTTTTATTCTCTTCTAAAGCAAGTAAAAGGGAAAAGTAAAGACAAGACAAGACCCAAGAAACTAACTTCAGGTCTACTGCAGATCTCAGGGAGTCACTGAAAGAACCACAAAGGCTAAAACATAAAAGACTCACAGACTCATAAAAAAAACCCTTTCAACGAAAACACAAGCAATCATTAAAAGATAAAGAAACTAACGTCAAACCTAGGCTCAAAGATTGTAACTATAGAGACTAGGTCTACATCAATAAACCCCTGAGAAGTCAGACTTCAATTAGGGAAGAGGATGATTGCCTCTTCTTGAGAAAAAGGCTTCCTGACATAGGCACGCTACTGACACTTAAGCAGTCTGTGTATGTACGTGGGTTGTCCAAAGGTAGGGCGTGTATGTACGTGGGAAAACCCACTGTAGGCCACGTACACCTCTATAACTTCTCAAAAAAAAAACCAACAGTCAAAGATGACAAGGTAGGGAGTATTGGTATGGAAGACCAAAATCCCTTAAAGACTTAGTAACTTACAGAGAACTCAAAGAGGTAATTAAACCAATTAAAACACCCAAAAAATCCCCTAAAAACCCTAGAGGCTCCCCAGTATGGTTACCAATTCTTCTATAGTGGGAAACCCCCCCTACGAACTACACTAGGGTTCTAAAGTGAAGGAATAACTAATCGTCTAAAGTCTCCTACTTTTAACAACTATCCCTACAACACCCCACATTCATGCCTAAAGTACAAAGTATAGGGATCTGATTGTCTTACCTTAAACTCCACATTCGATGTCGATCCCTTTGCGTTCGTTCGCTTCTCGACTGCAAATATCCTCCCAAGGCTGACCTGTATTCACCAAAAGACAAACAAGAAAATATGAACATGCATTCTATATACGAATTAGTAGGTTAGATGTCATAACAAAATGTAGATCAAATATGAAGATTGAACACATCATATGGTGGGACAGAAAAAGTACTTCTTTATATTAATCTCACAGAGTTACTTACAAAATGAGATCAACGATTGCTCCTCAAACTTGATCATGGGCTCCTCTTCACCAAGCTCCAACTGCTTCCACATATCCTTCTTCTCTCACACTTCTCTCTAGAGAATGGGCATAGGATTATGGATGAGGAAAAATGCAAGAATAGGGAATTCTAGCTCAAAACTCACAATGTGGCTACAAATTCTTGGGGCAAGGGGGGAAAGTGAAATGGGCAGAGTTTAACTGTAGCTATGTTTCTCCTTGGAATGAGACCACAACACCTCTTTTTATATGACAAAAAGATGGTTATTTGGTTGGGTCACGAGCTAGAGGCGGTCAATTGGTTGGAAAACTACCCAATATCCCATAATATCAATCAATCCCTTGCAACTTTATTTTTTGCAACTTTTGTGGGTATATGCAGGATGTAATGGTGCATCTAGCGTACATACGTGGGAAATAGTGGTTCAACTAGCGTACATACGTGGGCATTAGTGGTGTAGGGCACATACATCTTCAAAAATAGTGTTTTTAAGAAGAGTTGTTCTATATTGGCTTGGAAAAAATAGTAAGTAAGATGGCCTGATGCCAGGTGTGCATGTATGGTGCAATTTAGGGTTACAACAGGTTGTATCCCTTCATTTGTTGGATAATAAAAAGGAAGGACCTGGCAATTTCTCTGGTGGATGTAGCTCACACTGGGTGAACCACATATATCTATGTCTCTATTGTGTTTTGTATATTTTGTGTTTTATTTCTGCATTTGTTTTTATTTTATTGCTCCGCGATCCTATTTTTCTAACAGGTTCTTGCTATTACAGTCAATGTTGCCTCTAATTTCCAGCCAAAACAATATCAACCTGGTGGTCACATCTTTAAGATAAATCATGTATTTTTTTCAGAGTTATGATGATCATTGGGATACATATCAACTCTCATTCTTCCTCACCATCTTATCTCTTGAGAAGAATTTCCATACTTAGCCTCTAGGCAACCTTAAAGAGGGTCGAAGATTCAATTGTCACTTTGTGGGCATTGGGAAAAATTTCCATAATCAACTTGTAGGCAGCCTTAAAGAGGGTCGGAGATTCATTTTTCAGTTTGTGGGTGGTTAGAAAGAGGGGCACACCTCTATAACCAACTCATGGAAGAAAAAGGGGAAGACTGTGCCATTATTTGCAGGTTGTGGGAACCTCAACAAGGATCCAATCTAGTACTACTAGACTATGTGGGTCTCAGGAAGAGGGCACATCATTATTTGTGAAATCGTGAGAGATTTAGAAGTGATATTTATTGGTGCATATTGCTTTGATACTACCCAACACTTTTCTCCTCAACAAATCTATCATTCAAGTGTAGATTTGGGAATTTCTAAGGGATGCTACAATACATTGTTGGAGTTTCCATAATTCCATCTAATATCTTCATCAAACCGAACCACATATCTGTTGACTAGTGGTGTTTAAAAGGAGATTATTGATGCACATGTATTGTTGTTCAAGAAGACATCTACAGGTCAGAAATTATATATATATATATATATATATATATATATATATATATATATATATATATATATATATATCAGATTTGATGTTTTAGTTGTTGCCACAACAGGTCGAATAATGTTATTACCATTTTCCATCACATGTAATCATTACCTTCTATATTGAATGCAATAAAATTATGTTGTGTGGGCCAAATAAAATATGGGACCATTGAGAACTATTTGAAAAAATTATCTCAACCAAATAAACATCAACAACAAACACTAAACATATCAACAAAAAAAAGGGAGTCTTGCAGTGTTTGCAATCCGTTTGACGAAAGCATTGAACCAATAAAACATATAATATACTAGCACTAAGGAAAGGGATATTAATCATTGTTTTCTACAACAACAAGGGGGAAATTGCATTAGTAGTAAAAATTCTATATCAACGACCTTGGGAGTATATTACATAATTGGATTTGAGAAAGATGAAAACCCCAGAAGAACTTAGAGAAAAACTTGTGCATCTCATGCAAGAGTATCAGAAAAATTTAACAACCTTGTTAGAACATCCAGAGTGGTTTAGGGAGGTGGTAAAAGGATCCAAAACCATTGATGAAGAATAAACATCACATCGGGACGAGCACTTGGGAAAACCTCAGGTTGACTATTTGGAGCATGTAGTTGGCCATGATAGGGATGTGTGCATAGAAGATGACTGAGAAATAGACATTAATGAGATCTTTGAAGCTAGTGTGTTGATGGATATTGTCACTAGTACCGAGGAAGAGGGGGAAGCATTTGGTCCCATTGATGATGAGTATGATGGGAATGACACAACAACATCCAGTGCAACATTGGCATTGGTCGATGGAGCCCAAGACACTAGCACCCGTGATGGTTATGATAGCACATTTGTTGGGATTATTGGTGAGGATGGAGCTGATCTAGCACCTATGTACAAGGAAGATCCATATCCAATCCCTTCTTATGATTTCTACTATGAGGATGAGGGGAGCACTCTTACAGATGACAAATCAGGTCAGTTGGACGCGGTGGGGCAAAGACCTTTAACACTGTATGATTTGGAGGATCTCATGTTAGTGACTGAGGATAAGGTTACACAGGTGTTGAACAGAACTGATGGATCTTGTAGGTTCATTGAGGAGCTTGTGTGGAGAGCCCAAATGGAGGCGCGACACACTGAGATAATAGGTGGAGTCACTAGTGCCCAGTTGCGCATCATCATGGAGGCACTAGAACAACTGAAGTTAGATTACTTGCAATTGTTTATGGACCGAGACCTTTCTCTCAAGTTTGCAGAGGATAAAGATCGAGATGTTGAGGAGCTACATTATCAGTTGAGCGTGGTATGATCTTTACCACATATAGCAGGGAATCCACCATCTTTGGAAACAATGACATAAGAGGGCGTGTGTGCCACACATATTGAGAGGGAGGAGCATTTCAAGTTGAAAGTACTCGAGGAGAGTGTGGATTGCACTCCAAGTTGACATTGCAAGGATCAGGGGCCCTTTCTTTTGGAGAGCTCATTAGATGTTCTGAGCTTAGCCACGGAGGAGATAGTTGAGCACATTCCTGATGGACCAGGCCACGAAGAGATATACCCATAATTGGATTGGGTGGATAGATACATGACATATATGGACACACTCTGGGATACAGGTTCAATCATCATTAGTAGAGTGTTGGGTCCAATAGAATATACATGATACATGATGGTACATGAGGAAACGGTGGTGTGCAACAATTTATAGGAGCCCTCATCGACACATGGTAGTGTTTGATGGAGCTTCGGGGTGTTTCTTCTAGGGAGACCTCCTGACCGAGTCCTTGATTTTATCATTGGGATCGAGGACAACCATGGATTGATGTATGTTAAGATTCCTTGGTTGTGTATGGTCCATGATAGGGTGTTCCAAGAGTGGAGAGTGCAGTCTGAGTGTGACGAACATGTAATTATGATCATAGTAGTGCAGTGCCATCATGGTGGCATCTATTTGAGATTGGTATGGGACCCTGGAATTGCAATTGTTGACATCTTGACAATCGACACCGATGAGATTGTTAGTTTACATAGGTTTTTTTTTTTGGAGGAGTGGTCTTCCAAGGAGTTGATCGAGTTCATAAAACTTCTGATTTCTTAGATGATCAGGGATAGTCATGCATGATATTCTGACAACACCTTGTAGATTCGCGCTATGAGTAGAGGATACTCCACCTTATCCAGGATGGTTTGGGACCATGGTATCATTTTCAGATTTAGTCGATGGAACATCATATTATGGTATCCTTGCTTGAGGAAAAGCAATCTTGGGGCGAGAGGATTTGTAATTTCCCCTTTTTGGAAAAATTAAATATTTAATCAATTATTTCATTATGTTTCCTAAAGTTAAATTTGGTAACTAATATTTAATTAATTATTATTTAATTTTAAGTGACTTAATCAAAATAACCTTATAAAGTCACTTTATTAAATAAAGTTCTCTTCTAGAATCTTTGAGAAGGTTGGGTTAGATCTCTCTAGAAATATCAACAGAGCCTTTAAAAGGAGAGGAGAGCAAGTCATTTGGGTAGATTGAATTTGATCATTTTCTGTAGTGCTCGGTGAGCTAGTGATGCAGACCCCCCTTCTCTGCTTGGGCTTCTCAACCTCCCAGTCAAGGATCTTCAATTCTTGGAGCCGAATTGGCTCTCTAAAACCTTAATGGTCTCACTAATGATTTAACATAGGCCCTTCCATTCTCCTAGTGCAGGTTCTATGGCACCCACAACATTTCCTTTCACGTTGCTGAACTGTCGGTTCCAGGATCTATATCTTCTTCCATTAGCTCTTTCCTGTATGTGATCTCGAGCTATGTCCTCGCATAACCATGTGATTGCAGGCGCGGCCTAAAGTGGTTTAATTCCACAACACTTTTCTCCCTGCAATTCACCTCTAGTTGCCATGTCTCCCTTTTCCAATACCATGGTTTCAATTAGGGCCCACCCTTAGATTTTTAAAGTCCAAGCACTTTTTGTCCCCGCACTACAATGTGACCATTGATCTGGCAATATCAGGTGGGACCTCTTTATTAACGGTTCATATATGCTCCTTTCAAATCAACGCTCATGATTTATTTCACAATTCGTGTTTCAGAGTTTTCAACTCTCGAACCTCACTTTCTCTGCAATGATAGATCTACTGCCACGTGTCCTCCTCAAATCGACGACTCTAACCATTTTGGGATTTCGGACTTTGGAAATCTCAAATATCAAACTTCACCTTTCCTCAATTTCTTTTATCCGGAGCCCGTGATCCACTGGCATGTGTCTCCCACAGATCGACGACTGTGATTATTTTGGGTCTTTGGGCTTTAGAAATATCAACTCTCAACTTTATATTTCTCTTGAAGTGTGCAAATTTATGTCATGCATCCCTCTGGATCTGACAGTCTAGATTCAGTTCAGACTTCGGGTTTTAAGAATTTCAAATCTCAACTGAAACCCACAAGATTTTATCTGAAGATCGCGATCTGTCGCCACGCACCCTTCTAGATCTGACGGTCTAGATTTTCTTTGGACTTCAGGTTTCGATACTTTTGTCTCCTCGATACTTTGAATTCTCTTATCTGTGAAGCCCCGAAAGAACCCGTGATTAACAACTGCGTAACTTTCCCCAGATCTGACAGACTGGGACGATCTCACCTCTCTGAATGGATCTCAGTCGTTACTTCACAACCTTCAACAGACTCCCTCCTCTCTATTTATTTTTGGTCATTGTCTCTCCTGAGCTTGATTCTGACACTCCTTGCAAACTCATAATCTCTGACGAAATCCGAACTTAGTGATTTCTTCAAAAGAAATATGTTTACACACTCCTTGCGCTTCGCAGTCCCGTTCTCAACACTTAGTCAAATTTTTAATCTAGGCACTCCTTGCAACATGTTCTCACGCAAGGCTTAGGTTCTTGCGGTGACTGTGCACACCTTGCAACAATTTCCTTGCACTCTTTGCAAAGGGAAGATTCATGTTTATCTCTTATGATATTCTGAGTCGAAATAAACTTTGTCAACGCACTCCTTGCAAACTGTATGCACACCTTGCATGGACTCAACGAAGAGAACAATTGAAACTTATCTAAACACTTCACAGTTTCATGTATTCAACAACATAACTCATTCATTCATGAAACCAAAAATAACAGGGAATTGTAAACTGTAGCAACACCATGCATTGGATCAAATTTCCTCTGTTATATTCATTCAAAAGTAAATTGGCTACATCTATGATAAAACAACAAAAAAACTCAACAACAACTAAATCACAACAAACTCCTACTAACTTGCAGCAGCCTCATTCGAGCGTACAAAACCTCTATTTATTTCAGAGGGTTCTTAGGGTTCCCCCCCTGAATACTCGTCTACTCGAGAAAAAAAAATTAACTGCTACTTAATTTCCGTTACATTCAAGACTAGGAGTGAAACTCCTAGGTCACTCGTGATCACTCGACTCCCAAGCATTTGATCTTCTTCAGTTTTCAATCATTTCAAAAATATTTGTAGGAAATGACAACAATTAATATTCATAAATTATTCAAAGGCGCGCTGAGGCGATGGGTTTCCCCTCCACATGTGCTTCCTGAAGATGCTCCTACATCATACTCCTCTGGCCAAAAATTCATGGACTCCTATCCATGAGCTCCCGCACTGACTTTTCATGCTTTTGGATATCAACTTCATTTTCCCAACTGACATCTTCTATCAAGTGCCCCTTCCACTTGACAAAATATTCAAAATAGGTTTTCCTCCTAGTCTTCTTGCCAATCCTCTGATCAACGATCTTCTCCATCTGTGGTTTTTCTGCTACATGCATTTGCTTCTCCCACTGAATCTTCTCTTGATCTTCCGATATCTCTATGTCATCTTCCCTATAAGGATACAGGTTTGATATGTTGAATATGGGCGATATTTCCACATCATTCAACAACTCAATCTCATAGGCATTTGCATCAAACTTCCTTAAGCTATTACATGGCCCTATCTTCTTCATCTTCAACTTGTTATATATTCCTCTTGGAAACCTTTCTTTCTTGAGATGTCCCAGAACCTGATCTCCTACTTCAAATTGAAGCTCTCTGTGATGTTGATCAACTYTRCGCTTGTACTCTTGGCTAGAGTTCTGCAACTTCTCTCTAATATGGCTATGGAKATTYTGCAACAAAACCTTCTGYTGYAGCGCTTCTGATCTCACTATGTTCCAAGTCTCTCAATTCAGCTACTCCTCTTGGCTGCATTCCATACAGTATTTGGAATGGGATATTTCCAGTGCTCCTGTTTGGTGAGTCATTGTATGYAGATTCTGCTTGTGGCAGAATCTAATCCCACTGATTATGATGTTCAGTAACCAAACTCCTCAATAAGTTTCCCAAACTTTTGTTCACCACCTCAGTCTATCCATYTGTCTGAGGGTGATAAGATGAGMTGAAGGACAAATCTRTCCCCAACTTCTTCMACAATGTTCTCCAAAAATGACCAACGAATTTGGTATCTCTGTCCGAGACAATATTTTTGGGTTATCCATGGAGACGAACAACTTCCTTGAAAAATAATTTTGCAACATGTGTTTCATCACTAGTCTTTTGGCATGGGATAAAGTGTGCCATCTTTGAAAATCTATCCACCATCACGAATATGGAATCACATCCTCTTTGTGTTCTTGGCAGTCCCAACACAAAATCCATGCTTATTGCATCCCAAGGCCTCTCTAGTATTGGCAATGGATGATACAATCCAGTGTTCTGTCTATTATGCTTTGCATGTTGGCAGATTCTACATCTGCTCATAAACTTTATCACTTATGTTCTCATACCTGGCTAGTAATATGAACTGCTCAACTGTGCAAATGCTTAATCATGGCCGAAATGTCCAGCCAATCCTCCACAATGCTTTTCCTTCAAAAGGTTATCCCTCATTGAGCATTTTGGTACGCACAAAAAATTTCTCTTGAACAACAATCCCTCTTGAATCATATACTCTGCCCACTGGCTCCTGTCTCTCAGCACAAGATTTTCACATGCTTCGTAAAACCTGGATCCTCACTGTACATTTCCTTAAGGTGTTCAAACCCTAAGGTCGTCACCTGAAACTCCTGCAGAATCAAACATCTCCTTCTCAATGCATCAACAACTTTGTTATCATTTCCAGAAATATGTTTTATGACAAAAGTAAAATTCTGCATCAACTCGATCCACTTTGCATGTCTCTGATTCAATTTTTCCTGTCTAGTTATGAGTTGTAAAGCCTAGTTATCGCTATACAAGACAAATTCCTTTGGAACCAGGTAGTGCCTCCATTTATTCAAGGCTTTAATTATGGCATAAAAATATTTTTCATATGTGGAGTACTTTTTCTTAGTCTCATTCAGCTTCTCACTGAAGTATGCA
Source organism: Picea engelmannii (assembly GCA_009831015.1). NCBI lineage: Eukaryota > Viridiplantae > Streptophyta > Pinopsida > Pinales > Pinaceae > Picea > Picea engelmannii. Next base: position 365,036 of record ML796388.1, read on the forward strand.
ACTAGTTTACTATCTTGGCTCAAGACTACTCCAATTGCAACTCCACTTGCATCACATCTCACTTGAAATGTCTTTCCAAAAATTGGTAAGACCATAATTGGTCGTTATGTTATCTTCTCCTTCAATATATTGAAGCTCCTCTTGGCCTCCTCTATCCATTTAAAATATTTGTGCCTTTTCTTCACTGTATCCATCATTGGTGCACAAATTCCACTGAAATCTCTGATGAACTTCCTATAGAAAATTTCTAATTCATGGAAGCTTCTCACTTCAAACATACTCCTTGGTGATGGCCATTCTTTGATTGCTTTCACCTTCTCTGGATCCATCTTCAATTCATTTGAAGAGATCAAAAAACCTAAGTAAATGAGTTCTGTCTTCATAAAAGAGGACTTCTTCAGATTTATCAAAATCTTCTCCTGCTGTAGTCTCCTCATCACTAATGTCAGATGTCTCAAATGATCCTCTTTAGTCTTGCTAAAGAACAATATATCATCTAGATATACAACCACAAATTTTCCAATGAAATCTTTCAGTATTTCATTCATCAATCTCATAAAAGTACTTGGGGCATTTGTTAATCCAAATGGCATAACAAGCCAATCATGCAACCCTTTATTTGTCTTAAAAGTTGTTTTCCATTCATCACCTTCTCTCATTCTTATATGGTGATATCCACTTTTCAAATCTATCTTAGAAAATAAATGTTCTCCACTTAAACAATCCATTAAGTCATCCATTCTTGGCAAAGGAAATCTATACCTGATGGTGATCTTGTTTATGGCCCTCGAGTTTGTACACACTGTCCATCCTCCATCCTTCTTTGGACTTTACATAGTTGGTACTGCACATGGACTCAAGCTGTCTCTAACCAAACCCTTGTCTAACAAATCCTGGACTTGGTTCTTTACCTCCTCATTCTCTTGAGGGGTCAATCTGTATGCTACTTTGTTTGGTAGGCTTTCTCCTGGTATCAAATCAATATGATGGATGATACTTCTGATGGGTGGAAATGAGTTAGGAAACTCATCCACTACTATGTTAGAAAAATTATCCAACAAATCCCAAACTTCTTCAGGAAAATAATCCATCAAAGTACTTGTAAGGACAACTCTGGGTTTCCTCACCACAACAAACTGCATCTCTTGTTCTTTCTTGACTTCTCCCAGAAGTTCCTTCCCACTCATGAGAAGTATGCTTGTGTTGGCTTCTTCTTTTACTCTCTTCTCCTCTATTGGAAACAACATGTGTGTCCTACCATTCTTCTCCAAGATGTATGTATTCTTCCTCTCATCATGAATAACATTTTTGTCAAACTGCCATGGTCTTCCCAAAAAAACATGACATACATCCATGGGAATCACATCACACAAAATTTCATCTCTATATCCACCTATTTTAAATTAAATGAGGCATTGTTTAGTGACCATTACCTAGTGTCCTTTTTGCAACCATGAGACTTTGTATGGATTTGGGTGTGAAGTTGTCTCCAGCTCCAATTTCTCCACCATCTTTGTGGATACTAGATTGTTAATGCTCCCACTATCAATTATCACTTTGCATACTCTGTCTTTCGTTTTGCAAGCTGTCATGAATAGAGTGTTCCTCTGCACTAGATTTTTAATTTTTGATTCTGGTTTTAAGAGAACCTTCCTCAACATCAGGGATCTTCCATCCTTTGCACCTTCTGTTTCAACATTCCTTTTCTGTGCTTCAGAAATATGAGCTTCACCTCCTCTTTATTTCTTCTTCTCGGGACATTCCTAAGACATGTGTCATGTCTTTCCACGGGCATAACACCTTATTTCTCCTCCTCTTCTTCTTCCTCTTCCTCTAGAAGAACTTCTTCCACCACCTTGTCTTCCTCAGGAACTTCCTCCTCTTTCTAAGTGACTATGTGGTTTCTCAATCCCATCTTTGGATTTTTGTTCCTTATCATGGGAAAATCCCTTGCCTTAGCTTAGGCTTATGCCTCTGTTTCGTTGACTCTATTTCCTGGACAACTTCTCCTCTGCCTTCAGAGAAATATGATAAGCATCCTCTAGTGTCCTCACTGACATTAGGCTAATATCATCCTAGATTTCATACCTCATGCCATTTATATATCTGGAAAAAATTTCCTCATCCTTCTCTCGTTGTCCAGTCCTAATATTCAGCTTGTAGAAATCCTTCATGCACTCTTTCAATGTCATACCCTTCTGTCTCAGGTTCTATAACTTCCTGAACATATTTATCTGATAATATTTGGGCATGAATTTAGCTTTTAGCTTGGCTACCATTCTATCCCAATTATTTATCTTATGTTTGTCTTTTCTTCTCCTCTCAGCCTGCAATTCATCCCACCACAATGTTGCATGCCCTTTCAGTCTAGTGACAACATGTCTCACCTTTTTCTCTTCGTCGACATCTTCATAGTCTAAATATTTGTCCATGATCTTATCCAATCCAACAATTCTTCAACATCCATATTGCCTTCATACATTGGGATGTCTACTTTGTCTCTAGCTCCCAATTTAACAACCACTCTCAGCAAGCATTCCTTTGCAACATTTTCTCCTGCAACTTCGTCGACTTCTATTTATTCACTCTCTACATCACTGTTGTCCCCAGCATCAGGTTCCCTCCTCTGTGTTGCCTCCATCACCTCTAATCTTGCACAAATCTCTCTCATTTCTCTTTCCATAGAGATATTGGCTAAAGGTGGCTCCACACATCTCCTTGGTGGCATTGTGTTGACTGTCTCCCACACACAAAGTACACCTTCGATCTCTTTTTATCTTCCTGAAAACAATTTCAGGTTCTGATACTACTTGATGGTATCAGACTATTTCCTTTGTCTCCTTCACCTGAAATCTACAGACGAAATCAGGCTTTGATACAACTTGATCCAGACCCCCCTTCTCTCCTCAGGATGCTCAACCTCCCGGTCAAGGATCTTGGATTCTTGGAGCCGAATTGGCTCTTTGAAACCTTAATGGTCTCACTAGTGATTTAACACAGGCCCTTCTAGTCTCCTGGTGCAGGTTCTATGACACCCACCACCTCTCCTTTCACATTATTGAAATTCTAATTCCAGGCACTAGCTCTTCTTCTGTTATCTCTTTCCCATATGTGATATCAGGCTATGTCCTCGCATAACCACACGATTGCGGGCGTGGCCTAAAGTAGTTTGAGTCCACACCACTTTTCTCCCCGCAAATCACCTCCAACTGCCACATCTCCCTTTTCCAATATCGTGGTTTCAATTGCGGCCCGCCCTCTGAATTTTAAAGTCCGAGCACTTTTTGTCCCCGCACTGCAACGTGACCGTTGATATGGCGATCTCAGGTGGGACCTCTCGATCAACGATTCAAATCTGCTCCTTTCAAATCAACGCTCGTGATTTATTTCACGATTCGGGTTTTAGAGTTCTCAACTCTCAAACCTCACTTTCTCCGCAATGACAGATATCCTGCCACGTGTCCTCCTCAAATCGACGACTCTAACCATTTCGGGATTTCAGACTTCGGAAATCTCAAATCTCAAACTTCGCCTTTCCTCAATTTATTTTATTTAGAGCCCATGATCCACTGACGCGTGTCTCCCGCAGATCAACGACTACGATTCTTTCGAGTCTTCGGTCTTTGGAAATCTCAACTCTCAACTTTCTCTTTCTCTCGAAGTGTGCAGATTTCTGCCACACATCCCTCTAGATATGACGATCGAGATTCACTTCGGACTTTGGGTTTCGGGAATTTCAAATCTCAACTGAAACCCACAAGCTTTTATCTGAAGCTCGTGATCTGTCGCCACGCGTCCTTCTGGATCTGATGGTCCAAATTTTCTTCATATTTCTAGTTTCAAGACTGTTGTCTCCTCGATACTTTTAATTCTCCGATATGCGAAGCCCCAAAAGAACTCGCGATTAACAACTGCGCAAATTTCCCTAGATCCGACGTCCTGGGACGATCTCACCTCTCTGAATGAATCTTAGTCGTTACTTCGCAAAATTCAACAGACTCCCTCCTCTCTGTTGATTCTTGGTTGTTGTCTCTCTTGAGCTTGATTCCGATGCACTCCTTGCGAACTCAGAATCTTTGACGAAATCCAGACTTAGTGATTTCTTCAAAAGAAATCTGTTTACACACTCCTTGCGCTTCACAGTCCCGTTCTCGACACTTAGTCGATTTTTGAATCTATGCACTCCTTGCAACAGGTTCTCACATAAGGCTTAGGTTCTTGCGACGACTCTGCACACCTTGCAATAGTATCCTTGCACTCCTTTCAAAGGGAAGTTTTACATTTATCTCTTCTGAGCTTCTGAGTCGAAATAAACTCTGCCAACGCACTCCTTGCAGAGTGTATGCACACCTTGCATGGACTCAACTAAGAGAACAATTGAAACTTATCTAAACACTTCATAGTTTCATGTATTCAACAACATAACTCATTCATTCATGAAACCAAAAATAACAGGGAATTGTAAATTGTAGCAACACCATGCATTGGATCAATTTTCCTCTGTTATATTCATTCAAACGTAAATTGGCTATAGCTATGATAAATCAACAACAAAACTCAACAATAACTAAATCACAGGAAACTCCTACTAACTTGCAACAGCCTCATTCGGGCGTACAAAACCTCTATTTATTTCAGAGGGTTCTTAGGGTCCCCCTGACTACTCGAGAAAAAAAAACTAACTGCTACTTAATTTCCATTACATTCAAGACTAGGAGTGAAACTCCTAGGTCACTCGTAATCACTCAGCTCCCAAGTGTTTAATATTCTTCAGTTTTCAATCATTTCAAAAAGATTTGCAGGAAACGTCAGTGGTTAATATTCCAAAATTATTCAAAGGCACGCTGAGTTGTCCCTCCATGTGTGCTTGTCGGCGATGCTCCTGCATCAGCCAGGGTTTTCGTTAGGGTTTTGGAAAAACCCTTTCATGGGAGTTTGGCTTCGGTGGTGAAACCATCCACCCTAGTTAGACAAGGAAGAAGATCCAACCAGGGTCTTCATTGGAGCTTCAGTTCTAGTTTCATCTTCAACATTCTATTGGAGAGTCTATGGCATTGCTCCAGGTTATGATTTTATGTTGTTATTAGTGTATCGCAGCTACCCTAGTAGCCATTTATGATTTATATGGTTGTATTCAGAGTTTTCATAATAATAAAATGCCCATGTTATCTCTCCCATTTTATGCGTATTTGGTGCGTATGAAATGTGTTTGACGGAATTACAAGGGATTGCAACCAAGTTAATGCAATAAAATTTATATTTTATTCAAAACCTTAGTTTATTATCCACGGGTTATTACAAATTATTACAACTATTGGAAGAGAAACACCTTTATGCAAAGCCTTCCAAGTGTGCCTCTATGGTTCAAGAGTGGAATATTTGGGTCATATTGTATCTCATGAAGGTGTCAAAGTTGACCCTAACAAAATTAAATCTATGAGGGAATGACCAATTCCCAAAATCTTGAGGAAAATTAGAGGTTTCTTAGGATTGATGAGCTATTACCGCAAGTTTTTCAAGAACTATGTTCAAATAGTAGCACCTCTAAGAACATTATTAAAGAAGGAATATTTTTCTTGGACTCAAGAAGCAACCAAATCTTTTGAAAAACTTAAGGAGGCTATGCGCACATCTCCTTCCTAGCCACAACTAACTTCACAATTTTTTTTATTGTGGAGTGTGATGCCTCAGGCCATGGCATTGGTGCAGTTTTAATGCTATAAGGAAGGCCCCTTGCCTTTGAAAGTAACCAAATTAAAGGAAAAAACTTACTCAAACCCATTTAATATGAAAAAGAAATGTTGACCATACTACATGTAGTTAAGAAATGGTGCCCTTGCCTAATAAGAAGAAAGTTCAAAGTAAAAACATGTCATGATAGTTTGAAGTACTTATTGGAGCAATGATTATCTTCGGAAGATAAAAAAAAATGGATTACAAAGATGTTAGGTCATGACTTTGAAATTATCTACAAAAAGGGAAAACATAATATTGTGGTAAATGCACTTTCAAGGAAAGAAGAAGAAATAGAGGGTTCACTATGTGTTATTTCTATTTCACAATCTGATTGGGTGGAAGAAGCAAGGATAGAATGGAAGCAAGATCAAGAGGTATGAAATATCATTGAACAACTACAAGAGGACCCCAATGCATTAGATAAATTTGTAAGGAAGAATGATTTGCTATGATACCATGATCGCCTATATTTATGTAAGAAATCCAAACTCAAACATAAGGTCCTTCTGGAATTGCACACTTCTCCTATAGGAGGACATTCAAGGTTCTTTAAAACTTACGATGAGATCAAGAAGTATTTTTCTAGGAAGGTCTTAAAATTGATGTTCAAAAGTTTGTGTTTGAATGTGTGGTCTGCCAACAGAATAAGAGAGAGACAATCAAGATTCCAAGTCTCCTAAAACCATTAGCTATACCAAGTCAACATTGGGAAGAAGTTTCAATGGATTTTATTACGGGTTTACCCAAATCTAAAAGAAAAACTGGCATCGTGGTATTAGTGGATTGACTGACAAAGTATGCCCATTTTTTCTCTCTTTCTCATACTTTTAAAGCAAGTATAGCAACTTCGACATTCATGGAAACAATTCAAAATCTACATGCAGTCGCCAATATTATTGTAACTAACAGAGATCCAATTTTCACTTGAAAGTTTTGGACTGAATTATTTTCTTGTTCAGGTACTCAATTGGATCACAACTCATCTTACCATCCTCAATCAGATGGGAAAACAAATATTGTGAATAAATTTCTAGAAGGATATCTTCAGTACTTTGCATATGATAAACAAATACAATGGGTCAAGTGGTTTCCCTTGGTAGAATGGTGGTACAACACATCCTTCCATACTTCATCAAAAATGTCCCCATTTATGGCACTTTATGGATATCATCCTCCATCCATCACATCAAATTTGAAAGGGACTGCAAAGGTTCAAGCAATGGAGGAACACATAGGGCACCAACAAGAGGTTTTCAAACTATTCAAGGACAACTTGGTTATGACACAAAATAGGATGAAACAACAAGCATATAAACATCACAATGAAAAGGAATTTGAAGTGGGGGATTGGGTATTTTTGAGGTTACAACCATATAAATAGATCTCCCTCAAGAAACAAAAGAAGGACAATAAATTAGCACCCAAATATTATGTCCCCTATAAGGTGTTGCAAAGGATTGGAAGTATGGCTTACAAATTGGAATTGCCTCCACATTCACGTGTACATATAGTCTTCCATGTTTCTCACTTAAACATGGTAATCAATGACAAGATCCTAGTCCAAAATATTTTACTAGAGATTAGTGAAGAAGGGAAAATCATACTAGAACCATAAACAAGGATTAAGCTATTGCAAAATATAGCAATTAGCGAGTACCTCATAAAATGGAAGAACCTACCAATGGAAGAGGCAACATGGGAAGATGATTTATTCATGCAAAAATATCCACGGTTAGTCAAGTGTTGAGGACAACCACTTGTTTGAAGGGGAGGGGCATGTTAATCCCTAGACAAAGCCCTAATTTAAGTATAAAAATCCTTATTAAGCCCTAGATATTGAATTATTACATTTCTAGTTTTATATTAGTAGGTCGGCTAGAACCCTTCATTGTACCCTTTCATTATAATTATACCCTTTGTCTCCTATATATATACCAAGGATACCTAGTCTTAGGATCATCTTATCTCATCTTGTAGATTGAATATATTGTAAAAGGAGGTTTCCCCCTTGAAGTGGACTGTTACTCATTGACTTTTTATCATTCTCAAGGCACTGGTTCATAACACCTTCCTTGGTTGATGAAGCAAACCTGCTCCATATTCTTCTAAGCTCCCTCATACATGGCCTTCAAACTGGGTAGTTGTGGGCACTGGATGATGGAATGATTGTCCTTGCAAAGGTTGCAAATTTTTATATTGTTTAATGGACATTCATGGTGAACATGCTTTTTAATGCATTTTGGATAGAAAACTACCTGAGCCTTGATCTTTGCTTCCTCTTGCTTATTTTTTACTTGGAGGGTATCAAATTGCACTACTAGTGAATGTAAGATATATGTATTCATGTCCTCCAATAGGTTACCATTCTCCATTTGTAGCTTTGGAAATTTGTACAACCCCCCCTTTTCCCTTTCTCTTCTTGGTAGTAGCTCTTGAGTAGTTTTTGAAAACATCCCTTATCTTGTCATTGGTACATTTTTAGATATCTCCATATGAAATCAAGTTAGGGCATCCATCCACTCATCTCTTACTCCTTTCAACAATACTAATTTAACAAAATATTCATCTATCATGCAATTGGTATATCTCTTGTAGATAAAGTGAAACCTCTTAGCATAGTCCTCTAGGGACTCATTTACTTCATGAATCATTTGGAATAATTCATCTTTGGTATCTCTTGCTCTGTAATATTCCCGATATTTCTTTGTGAAAAGGTTTTTCATTTTCTCCCATGTCCAAATATTATGTCCATCAATGCCCATAAACTATTGAAGGAATACCTCCTTCAAGGTAGAAGGGAATAATCTCAGTTTCTAAGCATCATTCTAAAGTAATAGGTCCTACAGAGGAATTCAAACTTGAAAATAAAAATGTTTGAGTCTTCAATGGGCATTCCATGGAAATGGGGAAGAACAACTCTATTGATGTTATTTATTATTACTTACTCTCTTATTTCTGGGATAGGAAACTCAAACATAACCTATTTTTTTCCACTCTCTCTTCTGCCATAATGAACATAGGGAAAATCCTAAAATACAAGGATAAATGAGTTTCCAAATCCTTTGACTCCTTAACACTTTCTTCTTGTTCCTCAAAGGCTTGATTTGTCATATTTCCACTGCAAATGCTGACTCAAGACTCCCTTCTTTTTCTTTCCTCCTATTCCTTATTTTACCTAACTCTAATTATCAAGTTTTGGTAAAATTGATCCTAATTTATCCCTACTACGATGCACACATTCTTCTAAAAAATAAGCTACTATATATAAAAAAGAAGATTTCTTGCAAAAGGAAACTTTTGGGAACCTTGATTCCTTCTTCCCTTTATAGTGGAATCCTCACTCAACAACTCTCTCTTCCTTGAAATTTTTAGCACATCCTTGACAACGATGCCAAAAAGTGATGAGATGAATAATTGTAGCAATAAAGACTCTTGAATCCTAAAGGAACACATTTAAATTATCAACCAAGGAAATCATTGACTTTTGAAATGTTGTGCAAAATTTATGCAACCTTCAAGGATAAAAGGCTACAAAATTGATTATCTATCATTTTTTCTTAAGGAATGAAAACTATCGGTGTTCTATGTGCATATTTCCTACAACTTGGGTTCTAATGTTCTGCAACATGAGTCACCCAAGCATAGAATGCCTTTGGCTCATCAAATAGTGCTAGAAAACCCTATAACTCCTTGAAACAAAAGCTATGTTGCTGAAAATAACTTAGTCAAAACTCAATGCTACCGAAAAGAAACTAATTACCAAAGATTAAATATAATTCTTTGGGAATAAACATAATCTATAACACACTTAACAAAATAACAGTTTAGCTTGCCAACCACATGTTCAAAGTATGGTGGAGAAAGAATAATCACATCAACATGACTATTCTAACTACAGAACTAAAAATAACAACACAATGAACTCCATATGAATATGCTTGAGGAGGACTAATAAATATCTTCTTAAATAACTTTATCTTAGAAGAATAACAATATTTTATTTCATTAGCAAACTTCAAAATTACAAACTCAAATATGTAACTCTCTAACCCTAGCTATATGCAACTAAAACGATACCATTGTCTACCCTAACTCAAGTTGCATATGAGCATATTCTTATTAAAGAGGCCTTGGATTCTTCAAATACGACGAGGCTTTGTGTTAACAACCTTACCCCTAGAATCACTAATTTCCTCTTCATCAGTTATGATGGCTTGTTGAGGAGAGAGATTCTATGGCACATGATCCTCCTTTGGTGTTTGATGAATGTCTTGTTGGAGAGTTCGCAGAGCCACTCTTCCTCTTGGTTGATTTCCTTGATGGGATGTTGTGGAGTGGAGTGTGTGGCCATTCCTTATATTCTTAGGCTAGAGAGCTATTGAATGTGTGCTTTTGTAGCCCGAGGACAAGTGTTATTGGTGCGCATCAAACACTAATGAAAATAATTGAAACAACCTTTCTGCAGTGGTAGTGATCAAGGCTATGGAAATTTAAAAATTCTAAGAAAATGTTAGACATGAGAAATATGCATAGATGTATAATGAAAACCAAGTGGTCTAAACTCCTATGCATGCATCAATAGATGGTAAATCAAAGAGACCAAGAACCAAGAGAGACAAAAGAGCGAGACAAGTATTTATGTGGTAAAACCCCAATGTAGGGAAACGTGGTCTAGGATAAAGATCAATACCATAAACACATGCTCTTTCTCTTCTAAAGGGCCTCCTTCAACTCTATTATATATGAGAGAGTGAAAGGAGAACAATTCCCATAATGCATGTGGGATAAACCCTTTTTACAATATAGAGAGTTATTGAAGAATAACATTACAAAATGCCATAGCCATGTAATCTAAGACCACTAAGAAATCATTAACACATTCTAACAACAAACACATCATTATCCCATACTCATTACAATGAAAGAAAACTAAATCATATTCATGTAACAACTCAAAATACCACCAAAATTAACTATTTAAGTAATTAATCAATGAAGGGTCAATGGCTATAAAATTAGTAAGTACAGTAATTATCAATCTCAATAATGGGAAAAAAACAATATTTGAAGAGGTAAACGACTTCATATTATGAACATATGGGCCAATTTAGAATCCCATCACTTGCCTTGAGACTCTATTAGGATTATCAAATTATGATACTAAACCATTAATAAGCACAACAAATGAGACTGAATAAATACACCCCATAATCCATTTCACCACAGGAAGAGAAAATCCTCCATGCAAAAGCATTACTCTTAGACACAACCAACTAGTTTGGTCATATTTCTTTGATAAGTCAAATTTTATAATCATAACTGGGAATTACTTTAGTTTGATTGAAATAAAGTGCTCCTAGGCTACCTCTATTTCCTTAAGAATCTGCGTTCCAGTTAGAAACCCAAACTAATCCTATGAAATGAGTTTTCAAAATAACTTCTTAAATTTATCTACCAATACTTTTGCAATAATTTTATATAAAAAATTACACAGAGAGATAGGCCTAAACTTATAAAAACTAGCAGGTTTGTACTTCTTTGGAGTCAAAGCTAAGAAGGTAGATTTAAAGGCTCCTAGTACCTTCCTTGTGCTTATGACTTCTTCAACGACTCTCAATAAATCCTCTTCCACCAATAAAAGCCAACAAAAAACTCATTGGTCCACCCATCTAAGCCAAGGATTTTATCTTTCTTGAATGAGGCTAGGACTATTGATAATTCCTCCTTAGATACATCTTCCATCATACTTTAAGTAATTTTTTCATGTACAAACTGGGAAATAAATGCTCAACTTTAGGATTTTAAAAATATTTACCCTATTTGGCTCTTTATAAATTGTTTGAAAGTGTGAAACTCCTATTTCAGCTATCTTTGAAAAATTTATAACCATTCTTTCTTCTTGAATTTTCATTTCCTGGATTGTATTGACCCTCTTTCTATGATTTTCATACTAGTAAAAGAATTGTGTGTTTTCATCCCCTTTATCCAGTGGTATCTCCTTGCTCTTCATCCTCTATTTGACCTCTCTCCTTACAAGCAATTTCCTCCTTTTTTCTTATAGTTCCTTGGCCCTTTGTTTCTCCTCCTTTCTAAATATCCATGCTACATTATTATCAAATATATTTGATAACTCCTTTTCAATTCCTTCAAAACCTTATCCAAATTTTTATGTCTAATGACTACCTAGATTTATATTGTACCTCTTTTAACTTCCTCAAGAAAGTTGCAATTTGGAAAATGGTTATCTATGTTTCCTTGGAGTTAAACTTTATCCATTATCTTTTAACTAATTTTTGAAACTCTTCTTCTTCCATCCAAATAGGTTTAAATTTGAATGGGTTAGCAGGTTTGTCATCCTACTTCTCTAACTAAATTAAAATGGGGGTGTCATCATATCCTCCCCCTACTTCTACCCAAGTTCTCAACATATCAATTTTCGACATAAGAATTTCAGATGTCGAAAACCTATCCAATCTCTTGGACAACCCATCCTTTCCCAATATATTCTTCCTCCAAGTGGGCCTAAGTTTAATTGGTTCAATATCCACAAGGCCAGATTCCTCTATCTTATGTTTAAACAAATCAATCAACCAATCTATCTAGCTAAACTACTTCTCCCTACACTTCATATTTATTCAAAGTAAAATTTAATTCTCATTCGATGATAACCTCTCTTCCTTAACACATCCTAAAGATAAAAAAGCTTCCTCGAAGGTTTTCTTCTCCTCGTATGGCCCATAGAAATTTATTATTAAGATTCTCCCTCCTAGGTCCTTGAACAAGAAATTTCTCCAAATACCTAAATCAATAAAGGGACGATTTAGTATTGAATTGATGATCCCTACCTTTTCAAAAGTTGCATATACAACTTCCAAGGATGTTGCTTTTGTCCATGTTCGATACTTGGTAGAACCCATGAATCCCAATTCCTTCATACTCTCTTCGAGAACCTTTGTAGATTGGGCCTCAACAAATTAATCATGAAATCCTTGGGAAATATACTTGGGAATCCACATCTCTCCACCTTCAACCTCAATTTGCTTATTTTCAACTAAGACTGCTACTACTAGCTCCATGGCCCTTTCTTGACTCTATACCATTTGAGATTTGTCTGAGACATCACCCTTAGGAAAAATATGATCCACAACAAGATTGATTTTGTCTCTCCAAGCTACTTAGTCTTTGATTTCCTCCTCCACACCATCTTTACAAATGTATTGGAACAATCATTTGTACTCTGAACATATATGTGACAATGAACACATCTAAAAGGAATGTTACAATAATCCAATAATTGAGTATGAACTATATCATCAACAAAAATTACCATGCAATAACCAATCCTTCACTTATGTCAATTTCTACCAAAATCTAGGCTACAAATTGATATGCATTCCCCCCAACGGATTCAAAAATCTCTATTTTCTTCCCCAATGAATCCTCTATATCCTTTAAAACTCAGGTGATCCACATTTTCATGGGTAACCCTGACAATTTAACCCAAATTGACAATCACTTGATAACCTCAAACCATGGATTAAAACATGTTGATCATCGCTTAAGAGATAAATAAGTTGTTCCCCCAAAACATCTCCCTCCAAGAATCCTTTTTTCATCCTCTTAAAATCTAAAAAAGTACCCAATCCAACCTCGTCCAAGAATGTGAAAAATTGACCCATACCCAAGAATTTGATACCAGACCTTCTGGATCTAATCATTGAGTGTGCATTCTTAAATATTTCACCCATGAAAATTTTCAATTGACACTTTACCAAAATATTCGAAGGCTTTATCTACCACAAGAGACTCACCCAATACCATCCCCATGCTCAACTTCTTCTTCTTCACCACTTTCTTCACCCTCCTCAACCACGACACCTTCACTTTGTTTAAGCACAATCCATTTACTCTCTTTTCCCCATTAAGGGTATTAGTCTATGCCTAATTTGTAAATCCAACCCTTCAAGGGTGTTTCTCTTAAATAACTCATAGAATGATTAAATCCCAATCTAATTGAAACTCACAAGATATAGTTGAAAAACTCTACCATGATGGTCCTTCGATAATCAAGACTTCGAGAAACCTATTTTCATAACGCATTCCTTCAATACCCATGTTGTTGACCTACTTTCTTATCCCATCAACCATATATCCTCTTCTTGGTGGATACCATTCTAGCCTATCACCATAATGGTAGTTGATAAACCCTGCATAGACAACGAACATATTGGGCCTATCCAATTTGGATTAGATCTCTAAAGTTTCCCTTGCTATAATCCCCTTTTAAATGTGACTATGATCATCACCTAGGCCATGCATGATAAGGGGACCGTTGAAAAACATGGAATACCCCTATGTGGGATCTTTAGAGAAGTAAACTACCTCATCGTACCTATCCATTTGAATTGACTAGAAAAAAACCCTAGAAACTTTTGACCTACAAAAACCCTAAACAAATCTAATAGTGAAAGCATGAACATATCAAGGAGATATTGAAGATAAGAAATGTGATCAATCAAGTTTATGTCATTTTTCAAATCTTGTTTCAACTATTAAGAATATTGAAACAATATGTGGCAATTGCATGGCTATTTTGAAGGTGGGTTTTTAACCATGCATAAAAAAATCCATATTATCATTTTCTTTGACCCTTCAAACATACTAATTATTTAAATGAGGTCTTATTTAATATAAGTATCCTTATACAAAATAATTCAAAACTATAATATTGTATCCAAATATATATATATATATATATATATATATATATATATATATATATTAATTATTTAACTATGATAATTAATTTGATTAAATTCCTATAAAAAAAGATATCATCAATCAATTTGGGAAAGCTTCCCAATGAATAGTTGCGTTGATTGCAATCATACATTGTTCAATACATTGTGTTATTATATGGATATTTTTAATTCTATCTATTCAAATGTTTGTGGATCTTATTGATGAACTTCTTATGTGTCCCAAATATTTTTGGCTTTCATTCTTAGTATTTTTAATATAGATGGTAATGGATCTTAATCTAATCCATTCAATAATTTTTTGTTGATTAGATGGTAATAGAAAGTCTCTTAATCTCTATTTATTCCTAACATTTCGTACCAAAGCTTTGTTTATTTATTCCTAGAAATTGGTACCAAAGAGTTGGAATCGTAAACAACAAGTACATTCCCATGGTTCTAACATGTTCTTATATCAATAAGATTTGGTTTTGGTGTTTATAAGATGTAAGCAGTGAGAACCATATACTATTATAATTTCACTTTGTAACAATTAATGCAGATTTAGAGATTCCACCTCAACTTTGAGGTTTCTCGGATTTATTTTGTGTTTTTTTCCAATCTTAGGGTTGATTATGAAATATAGTTTGCAACAAAATGTATTTTACTTATTTTCTATCTGCGAGAGACTTAGCACTAGTTGGTGATCATATACATTATTGGGAAAACATACAAATTGAGCTGAGAACAAGACATATCTAGTTAAGGGATGAACTTGATGAGTTGGTATGGAAAAAAAACTTGGTACGAGGGAATTATACTACAAAATTGGATTATAAATATTTTCAAGGCTTTGACAATTAGGAGGTCAAGTGGTGGTGTGCCAAAATCTGGAAGAACATGGCTCCATTGCACACAAAACTATTTATGTGGCTTGCACTAAACAACAAAGTTATTACCTGGGAGATGTTGTAGAAGATGAAAAAAATAAAGACCCAATATTTGTTTACTTTGTAGGAAGGATGCAAAAAAATACTACTCACTTATTTGTTGATTTCCAATAGGAACTTTGGCTAAACAAAAATAACATTTGGAGAGAGGCCAACGTTGAAGAATGTTGGAATGTTTGTAATGATAGATTCGATTTGAGGAACTACAAATCTCTTCCCTTCCTTGTATTGTGGGGTATATGGATTGTTATAAATGTTTTATTTATTTATTTTTTCAAGGACAAAACTTTACCCAAATTCTTGATCATTGCATATGTATGTGCCATTTTTCAACAATGTCAATATCCTAAAAAAACTACAACTATCAGAAAAGTGGTTGAGGTAATGATGGACAAATCCATTGCATGGGGATACTTTATGGAGCTTGTCAAGGTATAAATTCATCCTACAACCTGGGATGTATACTTTATATTACATATTCACACTTCTTTCAATTTAAATCAAATTTGGGAAGGACTACTAATAATTATGGTGAATTTATGGCCCTTAAATATTTAATGAAACTTGCCTCGGAAATAGGTCTTGTTCATCTTTAGTTGTTTGGTGATTCCCAGCTAGTTATCTCTTGGATGAAAAATCAACTTCTTGTCCATAATGCTACTCTAATTCCACTTGCAGAACAAATCAAGTGGAATATAAGTCATTTTAATGAGATCAAAGTTTACTCATATGTATAGGGAGCTAAACACACTAGTTGATGCCATGTCAAAAGTTGGTATTCTTTTACCTATTTGCCAATTCACTTTGGAGGAGATTCATGATGGTATAGTTTCTAAAATTAGGCAATATTGTTTGTTGTAATAGTTTTCAATTTCATAAGTTGTTGTTAATGAAGTTATCTTTTTGGAAGATTGTAATATGTCCATTACTAGACATTAAAACTTTGATGTTTGGTACAAGCTAAGCTAGTTATTATATCATGGTTGGATGGTATCCATATGTAATAACTATCTATTGAATACCTCTTATTGATTTTTTAGGGTATCGGTTCCAATATTTTGTAATGTGTTATGAGTACTTGAAGAGTGTGTTTTTTGTTCTATACCAAAATAAAAGACAAAAAAAATTTCCTTGGAGAAAAAAAATACTTTACCTATTTTCAACCAAATACATAAGGAAACCCAAGAAAATAAATACTGAATAAGTGTACTTCAATGGAACAATGTTTCTATCCCTTAGGGTACACTTCCCAAGCGTATAATAGATCCAAAATACTTATTACAATAGATCAATTACAATTATATACGCTGGAAATGAAATCTACAAGCACTCACACACACAAGAACCCTAATATTCTTCTCTCACAAGAAATACAAGAACAAATGCTCCCTTTCTCCTTTAGGGTTTCCCCAAAACCCTATCTTCCCTCATCTTCCTAGAGAAAATCCTAACCCTATTATTTTTCTTGAATCACCTCAAGAACCCTAGTACTCAAGACAAAGATGGAAAATTACATGAAGAAGAAGTGCAATGAAATGGACAAGTTCGCTCTGCCTCTCAGATCTCTAATTCAAGTGTGTAATCAAGATGATGATTGAAAAGAATCTCTATCTCATTAATTATATGAAAGGTGAGGGAGGCCAACAATAATAAAGTGGACCATGTCCACAATAAGTAACCTAAATAACTATTAGATAGGTCCACATGTGAAGCACTTCAACTGTAAGTGACACATGTCAAAATCAAAGGTATGTGCGTCCACCAAGAAAGGGTCCCAAGATGAGTACTCCACAAAAAGTGTCCAACGCTACTCCTCCAAAGGCCTCCAATGCTACAACGCTCCCTCCTAATACATGTGTACCTTCAAGTCCACCACACCCACATGAACACTCCTCAAGTCAAGCACAGGCCTCCATGCAAATAATCAAGTGTCCCCTTGCCACATATGTCTCAGTTCCCTCATCCTAGATGCCAACACTCATCCTCCAAATTGGTTTTCCTCCCAAGAAAGCAACCGACCTCCATGTGTTCACCTCATGAAGAATGTCACCAAGCCACATAGGTCTCCAACCTCCTAAGGAAGTGCACCACATAAGCATCAAATCAAGGGATAACAATCCATGAGCAAGTTGTATCCAATGTGTATGTCCATCATGGTACAACCAAGGGTAGTCAACACACCATGCACCCCACATCACATGAAACACCCTTAAGAAAAGTGTAAGCACTTTCAGATAAACCCCAAAAGATAACACTTCCTCTTTACGAGGAAAGTGTTTTCACAAACATCGGTCTTCTCCCCCTGCATCTCAACCAAACTTTCCATCTACAAATATAAACCAACAATAGTCTCAAAATCAATCAAAGGTCCCTAGAAAACAACTATAAACAAAACATCATTCTCATATCGAGGAATCACACCTCAACTCCTCAAAAACAATTGTAATAATTACAAATGGAAGTAACCAATGCAATATGGTTAGCATACCTCCTAGGAGGTATACTCACCCTCACTAAAGATTGGGGCACTCCTACATGATATTGTTCATCCTATAATATTTGAGTAAACCATCTCGACTCCCTTCATGATGGAGTATAACATGAGAGCATATCCATTGTCAACCACTCCTCATCCACACTTAGACTTGATTCATTTATACCCTTTGAGTCAACCACTAGAACAAAAACCTCCTTGATCCCTTAAATCACTAAAGGAGATACATATATAATCTAGAGGACTACACATCCTCATCAAACTTCACATCTTGGCTCACTAAAGTATTATTCTATGATGGAATGTAGATCTTGTAAGCTTTAAACGTCTCACTATATCCAAAAAAACAAGATACTACCACAACATCTTGAACCTCCCCTCTATTAGAGGTTTGACCACCTATGAATTTTAAGGAACATAACTATGGATCATCAACAACCTACCAAACGCCAACATCCTTTGTATCAACTTCACGAGCCAACATCTTTAGACACAACATCATGAGCTATTCAGGACTTCCTATAAACATGATCATTTCCATCTCCATACAATACCAAGACAAGTGCATCAAATATATCAATATCGCAAAGACAAAAATATGCACAAATCTCATATGTCCTAAAATACCAAGCTTTCACTACAAACAACAACCTAGGAAGGGCCTCCAACAAATTTTAAACATGGGTATCTCACCCATACACTTCAAAACCTTTGAAAACTATAGAAAAACCCTCAAAATGGTTAACTCCCTCTTTTCAAGAGAATCCCCTAGTAACTAGAGCAAGAGTCTCATCAAGGTCAACTCCTTGTTTATGAGAGAATCCAACAACCCTGTCTTGGTACACCTCAATACTCCCATTAACTACAAGCTTGGAATCAATCATTGATTCTATAATAGGGTTTTAACCTATCTCCATGGTATCTTGCCATACATTCTATACATATGCTTCCTCAAAAATAGAAGGATCACCCAATGTCCCATTGGTATGTACAAGTTCCATGGGATCAGTAAACAACCTGTAAAGTCCACCATATTGCACACACCACTAGGAAAATTTCTTGGACTTGCTAGACTACAATCAATCATTGATAATGCATTAATATCCCTCAAATGCAACTCAACATTGAATATCTATAATTCAATAAACTAAAATAAGATTTTTCTTCAAACCAAGAACAAACAAAACATCCTTCAACTCAAGAAAATAACCTAATGATATCCTAAATAAAATGAAGCCCGATCCTTTCATAGGATATGTAGCATCATCATCCAACTCCACTCTCATATGTCATAAGGGTTTTCTGTCATAAGTCATATGTCTTGATGCCCCACTATCCACATACCATCCAACACTTGAAACAATGTTGGGAGATAAATAAGAGACCATGGAGAAGGAAGACTCAAGCTTGGTTGATAAATCATTCACTCTTGCTACTATATCTGCACTCCCTACATTGACCTAGTTTGTTGCTTAGCCTTCCCTTTCTTCTTCTTCAAACATTGGCTAAAATAATTTCCCTTTCGGTGACACCTAAAACATTTCACATTACTCAAATATTTCTTACCTAGACTTTATTCTTCCTTCTTACCCTTCTCATATTCTTTCTTTCTTCCCTTCCTCATCCTCCCAACAAGGGATACGTCGTTTACCTCATATTTCCTTACTAGACAAGATTCGAACAATATCTCTTCTTGCACTAATTCA
Organism: Picea engelmannii; assembly: GCA_009831015.1. Lineage (NCBI taxonomy): Eukaryota > Viridiplantae > Streptophyta > Pinopsida > Pinales > Pinaceae > Picea > Picea engelmannii. The sequence continues at coordinate 384,660 of ML796388.1, forward strand.
TCCCAAAGATTATCATAAGTAGGTAAATGCTCGTGAGCACAAACACATTGGACACAAGGTTTTCAAGATGGAGCAAATCCATTCAAGGCAATGGACACTAACTCCTTATCCTCCACTTTTTCCCTATGGAAGCCAATTGATCTCTCAACTTTGTGATCTTGTCCAAGTATATTACCATTTTATCCATGTTACTCATGCAAACAATCGAAAGCTTGTTTCTCAAGAGAATTTGTCTAGATACATTGGAACTATGATATAATCCAACCAAAGAATTATACATTAGATTATCGGTCATATTCTCTAGAATATGAGTGATATTTCACCGAATCAAGAATGATTCTCTTTTCCTCGGCCTCCTTATTAACATGCAAGGCCAATGACTTTGCATATGTGGGGTGCACTAACCTATTTCTCAATATGCTCCCAAAGCTTATCCTCCTCAAAAATAATTTTTAGCCTACACTTCCAATGTGAAAAACTATAATCACCATAAACCTATCACACTTTCTAAGACTAAGAGTCGTTATCCATACAAATTTGAAGCACATATCAAAACAAAATCAACAATAGATAAAGAAGAACAATTGTTCTAGGGTTCAAGTGCTTCTCAAAACCGCACTAGAGTTTCACACCCAACAACCTATACTAGGTCAAGGACCTCTCCCAGGTACAAATCAAATAAAACGCCAATCTCCCTCTTCACCAAGAAAACAATTTCAATCAAATTAGTTGTGATACCATGTTGGAATTTTCACTTTGCAACAACTAATTCTAATTCAAAAATTCCATCTCAACCTTAAGGTTTCTTAGATCTATTTCCTATGAGCTTTCATCCTTGGGGATGGATTTGAAATATTATTTACAATAGCGTACACTTCACTTCTTCCAACCAAATACATAAGACAATTGAAGAAAATAAATATCGAACAAGTATACTTCAATGGAACAATGTTTCTAAACCTTAGGGTGCACTTCCCAAGCATATAACAAATCTGAAAAAGATTTATTACAAATATAAGTCTACCATTTTAGCTTCTATATGTTTGTTTAATCAATACTCAACAAAATCTACTTAATTTTGTGTCAAATCAACATGCATAGCCAACACTAGAAACTACTCAACAATCAAGATAACAAAAGAGGAAAATCAAATCTTCAAGTACACAAAGTTTGGACAACAAAAACACTTCATATATACAAATAAGATGGAGAAAAAGTACATATAACCAATAATTTAATACAAGATGGTACAAGTCATGCTCTCCAAAACCTGGCTAAGGAAACCATAAGAAAACCTTAGCTACCAACTCCTCCTAGCTAGGAATCACTCCGAACCAAAGTTGGTCACTTCACCAAAGATACAAAACAAGCTAGCATACACACCAATAGGTCCTCTTTGGCTCCTACACTTGCATCACACAAGTGTACAAGAGAAAGCCAAGATAGTCTCCCTCTATTTTCTCCACATCAAGCACTCCAAGTAGTATTAGGGTTTCCAAATGCCACACAACCATAATCTTCTTCTCTCACAAGAACTACAAGAACATGTGCTCACTTTGATCATTTAGGTTTTATCCCAAACCTTAGATTCCTTATCTTCTTAAGGAAAACCTTAATTGTAGTATTATTTTGGAATCACCTTGAGAACCCTAGTGCTCATGACAAAGAGAGAAAATTACATGAAGAAGTACAATGAAAGAGGCAAGCTCTATGTCATTCACAATGAAAATACTCCCTCTTTATTATATGAAAGGTGAGGGAGGACAACAATAATAAAGTGGACTGTGTCCATAATAATAAACCTAACTAAACACTAGATAGTTTCACATGTGAAGCACTCCAACCTAAGTGACACATGTCAAGATCCAAGGTATGCTCATAAACCAAACACGGGTCCTAGGTGAGTGCTCCACAAGAAGTTTCCAAAACTCCTCCAAAGGCTTTCGATGCTCCAGTGCTCCCGCCTAAGCCATGTGTACATCTGGATCCACCACACTTACATGAACACTCCATAAAGTGTCCTCAAGTAAAGCACAAGCCTCCATGCAAGAAACAAAGTGTCCCCATGCTTTCTAGTGCTCAATGTCCTCCTCCTAGATTCCCATTGCTCCTCCTCCAAACGGGTCATCCTTCCAACCAAGAAACTAACCTCCACCTGCACACCACATGAATAATGTCACTAAGCCACATAGGCCTCCAACCTCCTAAGGAATTGTGCCATAGAAGCACCAAATCAAGGTATAATAATACATGAGAGAACTATCTCCAATGTTTATTTCCATCATGGCACAACCAAGGTTAGTTATGACATCGTGTACCCTACATTACATGAAGCACCTTCAATATTGGTGAAAACATTTTCAAAATAAGTTCCCCAAAGGCTGACATACACTTGTTGATTATGGTTGTTGAAAGGTGAAATATATGGTCAAACATTTATACATTTTAGCAAGAATCGTAACAAAATGAGCGAAATCTTGTGACAACTACAAATAGTTAAGTCATGAAAATGTTCAATGTTTGGAATTTTGAGATTTGGAAAAAATAAAATTATCATACCTCGTCAATTAAGATTTGTGGTTGGTGATTGTTAAGTGACACAAAGACGACTCATATAATTTTCAAAAAGAAGTTGTAACTAATATAATATAGTATTTTGGTATTATATATATGTTTTGAATTGTGCACACATATGCAATTCAAAACATATAAATTATACCAACAACATATAATTAGGTTTCATGTGCATGAGTTTGCTTTCTTACTTCCTTGTGTTCATTACTTTCCAATGTTTTGAGGCCATATTAGTTGGTATCAAAACTTTATGACTAAGATTTTTGGAATTTGAAGATTCTAGATTTATAGGGTTTTTATCCATAATTCTCTTTGGGTTATCATCTTTGACGTCTTTAAGATTACTTTCCAATCTTGATTTTTACATTTAATTTACAACTTTAATTTCTTTAAAATTGATTTCCAAACTTCTATTGTAACATCCCGCTCTGGCGCACTTACCAAACTTATTCTTTGAGGACACTTGCTCGCAAGTGATCTGGATTTTTATGATGATGAAACTTTTTCCTTCATTGTGATGCGTTAAGTTATATGACAAGATGTTCTTACTACTTTGGTGTAGACAGGTGCTGCTGACTCAGTTTCATTGAGTGTGCAGGGTTTCGGACCTTGAGGATGCAGAGGCATCGGTGGAACTCCCTTGGACTCCGGATTGAGTCAGGGAGTGGGTTATTTGAGTTGTTTCATTTACGGTGATGTTGATATGTTTTGATGATATGCTATTGATTTTATGATATGTTGTTGACATGATCTGACATGATGGTTGATGATGCAGGCTGACGATAGCTTGCCGACCAGACTCACATATGGAGTAAAGGGGCCACACACGAGTTCCAGAGAG
>ML796388.1:388174-400116 GCA_009831015.1 Picea engelmannii
AACCGCATTTATCTTTTGGGTTTTAAAAAAATAAAAATAACAAGAGAGAATTTAATAATAAAATTAAAGTAGTTTAAGGAGTAATTTAAGGAGTAATTTGAGGAGTGATTAAGGAGTAATTTAAGGAGTGATTAAGGAGTAATTTAAGGAGTGATTAAAGGAGTGATTAAGGAGTAATTTAAGGAGTGAATTTTTGGGGGAGTGAGGGAATTGAGTCTTTTAATTATTAAAAAGAAATTAATTTTGGAGAATCATAGGAATGAGTGACACTTGGACGGCGGATAATGTTTAGAGGTTGTCATTAAAAATTAATTAATTAATGATTTCAGAAATTAGGTTAGTCTCAAATTTCTATAAAAGAAAGGGAAAGGAAGGAAGAAAAGGGGGGAACGGTTAGCGTAACGTTACGCTGCCGAATTGTGGCTTGACGGATTACTTGTGAGGAGTTGGGTTTATCTCAGCTGTGTTGGAGTGGTAGCTCAGCCGTGGAGGCGAGAGCTAAGACACTAGTCTATCTCTGGATCTTGTGTGGCCCCTTTGCGGCTCGGGGGGCTAAGGGGGAAGCAGAGTACCCCTAGCGTTGGCTGGGAGGTACCGGTGAGCTTTCTACGGTCGGCGAGCGGGACGCGGCACGGAGCGCGGGATGCGGCACGGGGCGTGGGACATCATCCGAGGAAAGCGAAAGGCAACGGTATGATTTTAATTGGTGAAGTATAATGCATTTTTACTTCCGGCAAATTTAATGTAATTGATGTTGATATTGTGAGATTGTTCTGGCATTTTTCCATTCGGCAATTTCGTCTCAGCAATGTTATTGAGAGTTTGTTCTGGCAAGTTTCGGCAAGTTAATGTTATTGATGCTGTTATTGTGATTTTAACTCTGGCAATATTGTTAGAAATGGTTAGTGTTAAATTGCTTCTGGCGATTCGTTTTGTTAATGGTTACTGGAAAAATAAATTGTTTATCTCGGGAATACCTCCTTTAATTCATTTTTACCTCTGGCAAATTGTTTATCATCTGGCGAATCAATTTAACCAGCATTTCAATTTATTTCCGTCAAATTCGTTGCCTTCCGGCAATGCGTCGGGGCGTTACTGGTCTGTGTTTTAATTGTTTCTTGAACTGCGTCTTTTTCATTTTGTTGGGCGTTTCGCCACTGTGTATTGGGTGTTTCTAGCCACTGTTGTTTTGGGCGTCCTCCTTTACCCAGCGAGCATCCTTATTCGGTATTTTACTACGCACAGTGAGCCATTTCTGTTGGGTGTTGGGCATACTTGTGAGCGATTCCTCTATGGGCGTTCGCTTTGTTATGGGTTTTTTTTTATTTGCGTGGATAATGATATCTCCACGGGCTGCAACTTGATGCAGTGCGTTTTGGTGGGGATAATGGTCGATTTTAAATTACACAGTGAGTTCCATCCATGGTCGAATTTTTATATCACAGTGAGCTTTCCACCGTTGGTTGATTTTATTTTTACAGTGAGCCTTCAATCCTCTTTACCTTTCAACTTAGTACTGGAGGTCTGCGTTTTTTTTCTTATCTGCGTTTTACCGTAAAAGGGTCTGCGTTTTTATATGTGGTTACTGTGTAATTGTCAGTGTCTTACTGGATTTTAAGTGGCATTTCTATCTGCGTCTTTTTGTATCTAAAAATGCGTGGGTCTGAGTTTATATAACTAAAATTGTGCCTTCATACTGCTGCGTTTTAATGTATCTGCTTTTCCTCCCACGAAATCGGGACTTTATAATCTCTGTTGAGTAAATGATAGGTTACAGCTGTTCCAATGTTAACATAGGTTAATAAGTTGTTTTGTTTTATTTAAATTATTTCCTTCTTCCACACAACCGGATGGTTCTTCGCGCACACCACTCCTTACATATTATTCGCTAAATTGCAATGTGAGGAGAAGGGTTAAATTGCAATGTTAATGTGTTTTAATTTGAAACGTTGATGACGATGTTAATAGCATTGTGGATATGTGTAATCGAATGCCAATGAATTGTGTTTAATTGCTTGAGTCCTACTATAAGGTCGTGTAAATGATGGTATAAATTGCAGTTGCATGATAGTAATATTAAATTATGTTGCAAGTTTGGTACTATTTTAATGCGTGATAGGTATTGTTATATTGGAATTTAATGTATATTTGGTATGGTTATGCATATTTAATTTAATTATGCATGTTTAAGTTAGTTGGTGTTATTGCGCATCTTGGTATTGTTATGCATATCGGTATTTGATTTAATTGGTATCGTCATGCATCTTTAATTTATTGGTATTGTTATGCATATTTTTATGCCCATTTGGTATTGGTATGGTTATGCACATGGGTATTTGTTAGGCATAGCAAATTTGATTCTTAGGCATTTATTAAACCTGGCGCTTTATTTTCCTTAAATTCCATGCAACGTTATTTCCATGCCTCTTTAATTCTTTGCTAATTTTCAGTATAAACGTATTTTAGTATATAAAGGTGAGATTATGGTTTATTGTTAATGATATCCTAAATCGTGTTAGCAAGATGTAAAGGTATTGCTTAGGTAATGATGTTACTGTAACAACGCAAAGGAATGTACTTGAATAATTGTTCATAAATTTGTAATTGTAATGTATTGGTTGGATAGGTATTGGTATTGTTCTTGCCATATGATTAAATTGAGATGTTAGAGTTGAGATTACTTGGAATGGATGACCATTGTTTTTATTGCAATGTGGTTGTAATTAGAATATAATGATATGGTCATCTTACGGTAACGCTAGTATAAATTATTGTTATGGATAAGACACATAGGGTGGAGTCCCTTGGGTTCACGTACAATGAATCACTCGGAATTAGCAATTGAGGGTTGTTGTTCCTTTAAATAATGTTGAACTTGGGTTTTGTTGTCGGAGTCCTCTTATCACGCGCCATTCCGTAAGGGGTGTATTTGTTCTTCTTATTTACGTTGTACTAGATTGTATTCAGTTAGTTTCTCGGTGTGTTGTGTCGGGTGGGATGTAGACACCTCCATGCTCCTCAGAACAGTCGCTAGCCCTGAGACCTTAAATGGTTAAAATCGATGGGAACCTGGGCTTGAGCGTTGATTATGTGTCTTGGAGGTCCTAACCTTGCAGGGTAGGACGGGCGGGTGGTCAGTTTTACCTTGTCGTGGTTGCGTCTTGTTGGTCATCGAGTGGCGACGTAGAGTCAAGTGTGTTGATACTTCTACACGCGTGCACACACCTTAAACACAAAAAAAAAAAAATTGCACCTGTTATCGGAGTTGTTGTCTTAACAAGGAAGGTCGTTACATCTATAACAAATTTTACATTCAATTTATAAATTGCTCAAATGATTTTAAGTTGTTAATGCCCTCCCATTACTATACATAAAAAGTTTGGTTCATCAATTTTTCCATATGGTTCAAGCTATACTTTTCAACAATGAGTTAAAGTAGAAAATTTATTTTCAATATTAGAGAATTTAAAAACAATTTCATTTTTTTTTAATATATGGATTAGTCATTTTATTGGATAAATAAATTTAGACATGGAAATTTATTTTCAATATTAGAGAATTTAAAAACAATTTCATTTTTTTAAAATTTATGGATTAGTTATTTCATTGAGTAAAAAGATTGCATAATTTATTTATCTCCCACAATGAATCATTAATAATAATTCATAATTAAAATCCAATTAAAATAAAACATTCCAATTATATCATGTTGCTACAACCTCTTTAATTCAATGTTAAAGCAATGCCATAATACAACCTCTTTAATTCAATGTAAAAGCAATGCCATCACCTTCTAAACATCTATCTAGTTGTTCATGAACATAGGACACCTATCCATGAATGAAGAAGGATATATTTCAAACAATGTGTCAGGGAATCTCTCTCACAAGTCCAAACTCTAGTGAGGCTTGGGGTTTTATATCATTTTTTAAAATTTATTATTATTATTATTATTATTATTTCCCCTTCACTTACTAATCAACATTGGAGGAGTCTAAAGCTATGTTTGAAATGTCTATGATTATGAACAAGAAGTCCATATTCATGAACACAAATAGGACTTAAGTATCCATATAGGATCAACGAATGAGCTCCAACTCTTCATAATGGATGTCAATGAATATCGACTTGCTAAGTCGATTTATTTCAGTGAAATTAATATTTACACCATTTTTTGTTTATATATAAAACAAACATCATACCTTTTTTATATATGAAAACGTGGAATTCACCTTGAGTTTCAACCCAAGCGAAATGGCAATTGAAGCTAGCCCTTCTTGAAGTACTAGCAACAAATTCTATGTTGTTTTCCTCTTCCTACACCTACATAGTGCATGAACAACATAAACATGTGCAACTTACAACCGAACAACATAAACATGTGCAATTTACAACCTTACCCGTGGGGTGATATTTATCAACAACCCAATACCCATTTTTGAAGAATTGCATGAAGCCTTGAATAGCCCCACAAAGTTGAATGGGTTGAGATCAACATTACAATCGGTTATTTCCTTCAATATGACAAATTTGTGCTACATTGTAGAAGGCACATTAAGCTATAAGTGTTTCACAATAGATTTTATTTTTGGCATTAGTCGATTACTTGCACCATTTAACTGGTCAATAGTACGGTAAGTGTCCTTGTCAATTCACATGCAAAGTGCCTCTGCCAACGTGTTGTTTGTAAAAACACTACGTAGCTACACACAAATGGAATGCCATAGCATTAAGGCATAACCACGACATGGTAGTATGCATGCACAACATCGGGTGTTTGCGAAATAAGAGTCAAAATGGTTTTTACCTTAAGGATAGTTAATATAATTTTATAATATAATTGTTTATGGAGCACTTTTATGGTCCAAAAAAATTTATTTTACACACACAAACATGTATAATGTATATTCATTTTGCCAATGGTAATATTATAGTGTGAAATTTATTGCATTTCTTACCTATGGATTACTAATATTTAGTATCATGCAGAATATTTTTCTTCAACAATTCACCACTTCAAGCTTACTTGCTTGTATGAGAAACAAGGTACAATGTACAAGAAGGTCCTTTAATGAGATGGGTAGGTTTGCGCTGAAAGGAGAAGAATTATGGGAAGTCATGTAAAGAGTGCAGGTTTCATGGCTAAGCATTTTTTCAAATTCGGGTTTAGGCGAAAGTTTTTGGTGGTGCAGGTTTCATGGTCTCATGCTCCCGTCCAAGCCGTGTTTTAGTCTATTTGTGCTGATGAATTGTCGGAAATGGCTTCCCTTAGACTAGTTAGGATAGGTTTTTAGCTTGTCTTGGAGCCGAGTTTTTATTAGTCTACGTTTCCTTAAGCCAACCATTGCCCCCCAAAGTTAGCGGACTAGGTCCTTACAATCCGTATTATTTGTTTTGATAGTCAATTAAAGCTCCATATTTCTGAACTGACATCCTTAAAGAGATAGTGGACCTGGGTTATTATGATTGGATCTTCTATCTTTCGAAGGTTAAGTGTTGACTCTTCCCCTTGCTTGATCCCTGTTCCCATAGCGCCACTTCACGTTTTGATTTATTGTTTTTGTAGTTTCTGCAGAGTTTTAAGGTTAGGTGGATTATTATAATGGTAGATGAGGTCAACAATCCCTCGGGAGTGGATGTTGTGGAACCTTGGGATCATCCTAGTTTTCTCTCGACGGTCAATGAAATTTAGAAAAATCAAGGAATTAATGGATCACTTAATGCCTCTTCGTCTTTTCCTTCAACTCATTTGGCGGAGAATCATCCATCGTCTCTCACTGTTCCTAAGTCTGTTTCTCAGCCACCCTGGTTGTGTTCTACCGCTCGCAACGAGGTTCCTCGAGTTTCTGGTCTATTTACGATTGTCGAGAGTGTTGTTGGCATAGTCCATGAGGATAGCATTATAGGTTCTTTAGCTAAGAATACTTCTGAGTCTTTTGGCCGGCACACTACCCAGTTTAAGCTGCCTTCGGAGTCACTGGTTCGAGGCTCTTCAGGAAAGAGGCACTCCCTCAAGCGTTCAACGAGGGTGTGGAAGCCCAAAAGAACAAAGTGTTCAATGGTGTTGGGAATGGACATTGGGCTAGAAGAGTCTTGTTCACTCGCCATGTGTGCGTTGGTGGGTTGGTTGGCTTATCATTTGCTCTGCAAACTTTCAGTTTCAGAGTGGATGCAGGCTACTTGGGAGCCCATTCTAGGGTATTCACCAGTGCTTCTCACCTTACCGAGGGGCTGGTTTGGTTTCGTCTTTAATAATCCTGAAGACACTGCAAATATTTTAGATAGTTTCTCAGTTTTTGAAGGTGGTAGTCTTATGCTGAAGAGGTGGAGACTCAAATTTGACCCGACAACTGAATATTTCAGTTTCCGTCATCTTTGGGTCTTGCTCTCGGGTTTGTTGTTGCAGTTCTAGAATACAAAAGCCATGGAGGCCATAGGAAATGTCTTAGGGCGCTTCATCAAGATTGACGAGGAAACTTTTCATTCGAGGGACAGGAGTATGGAGAAAATCCTTGTGGAGGTGGATATCCATGGGGGGCTGCTGGAAACTTTGGATATTAAGTGGCGCGGTATGGTTTGTACTCAGAGATTGGACTATCTTGGGATTATGTTCCGGTGTTCGCGCTGTAGACAAACTGGCCACCTTAAAAACGACTGTCACTATCCTTTTGGAGTGCCCTTTGATGAGACACTCTTGGAGGAGACTATTACTAGTGGCTACTCGCTGGAGTTGGAGGCTTAGGAGCAGGGTTCTTACCCGGGAGCTTGGGATTTGGATAGTCCACCTTCCTCGAACCCTACCTTTGTTGGTAAGTTGAGACTTTACATTCCTTCTCTTTATTGTACGTTATCTGCGTGGGAAAGAGATCATCTTGACTCGTTTTATTCTGCGAAGACTTTTGCATCTGAGGTGATTGATAAGACTAAGGCTCTGGTTAAAGATCTGGAGGAGTTAGCTATTATTCTTGAAACTGTTTCTAATTCTCCAATTACTTGTTTAGATGAGTGTCGACCTCACTCTTGTCCTGTGGACACTTATGTTTTGACTAACTCTGTACTTCTTGAACCATTATTGGCGGAAGGCTCACCCCTCATACCTAGTGATGGTGAACCCGCAACTAGTGAGCACTCTTTGGATAGATGTCTATCTGAGTTAGTACCTTCCTGTAGGGAGGTTACTAGTCTTGTTCCTATCTCGACTTGTTTAGGGAAAGCTGAGGTGGTTTCGGGGGATCCCAGTGCTGTGACTAAGACCCTGTTTGTTCAGAAATTTCATCTGGTAAGGATCTTGCTTGGTCTCGGGGTTTGGGACTTGATTTATCTCCCGTTAAGACTAGAAGTGCCCGGAAAAAAACGGGTTCAAACCATTCCTTCCCAGCTAATCTTTCACATTCTACAATTGACCAGGGGACACTTATAGGCATTAAAGCTCTCGCAAGGAAAAAGTCATGATACTTCTCTCTCTTAACATTAGAGGGGTAGGAGGACCCCTAAAATTGGCCTCTATCCATAGGGTCCTCTCTAAGACTTCACCCCATGTTAATTTTTTACAAGAGACATTAACGACTGAAGAATGGGCAAGGGGTTTCATGTTTTCTCTCAGGCCGGATTGGATGTCTTGTGCGGTTAGTTCGGTTGGTAGTTCGGGGGGCCTACTCATTTCATGGGATCCACATTATTTTGTTTTCTCTCCTGTTCTCACTTGTGGCAACATTGTTTTGAGAGGTTCCAGTTTAGTTGATAAAAGGAGGCTCTCACTACTGAATGTTTATGGTCCTTGCACAGATCGAAAGACTTTCTAGAAAAAATTAGAAGATAGGGATCTGTTAGCACACACAAATTTGATTTTGGCAGGGGACCTGAACTTCACCTTAAACTCAAATGATATTTGGGGTTTATCAGCCTTGACAGACCCGTTGGCAATCTTTTTCAAGGACTTATTTGACCATTAATCTTTGGTGGATGTGGCTTCAGCTGAGCTGGTTCCTATGTGGCGTAATGGAAGAATTGGAGATTCCAGTATTTCTAAAATACTTGATAGATTGTTTTTGGTGGAGGATTTGATTGGCCCAGCTATGATGTATAGATCATGGGTTGAATCTCCTTTCTTTTCTGATCACGCTCCTATTATTCTACAACTGGATATTGGTCAACAGGAGAAAGCTCACCCTTTTAAGTTCAATCCCGTTTGGTTACGAGATGATTCTTTTTCTACTTTAGCTAGTGAAGTTTGGTATGATGCCCGTTTTGGGTTAGTTGAAGGGGCCCAAAGAAGACTAGTTGAAAAGATTTCACTTCTTAAAAGTCAAGTCAAATCTTGGTCGAAAGTAAAACGTATTCAGGAACATGAATTTTTTAAAAAGTTGGAAGCTGATTTGGAATTGTTTTATGCACGGAAATATAAAGGTTCTCTCAATGTTGATTTAGACCATCGTTTGAGTTTGTTGGAGGCAAAACGCAACAAATTTCTTTTGGCCGAAGAAGAAATTTGGAGGTAGAAGAGTAGGGCTATCTAGATTACAAGTGGTGATAATAACAAAAAAAAATTCACAGATTTGCGAGCTACAGGAGAAATCAAAACATCTCTGGTACATAACTGATGATGATGGAAGAGTTCACTATGGTCAAGATGCAATAAAAAATGAAGTTGTTTCATATTTTCATTTTTTTTTTCAATACACAGGGCAACCAAATTTGCATGCACAGTTGGAGACTATTAGCCTTTACCCTAAGCCTGTCTTGGAGGAAGAAGTCTCATCTTTAGAAGAGGCTTGTACACTTGAGGAACTATCAGAAGTTATTAAAAATTTTTCCAAGGACAAAAGTCCCGGCCCAGATGGGTGGACTGTCGAATTCTTCCTTCACTTCTTTGACATGGTTGGCCCAGATTTACTTGCTATGGTTGAGGATACTAGAATTCGTGGCGAAGTATTTCGTCTGATTAACTCTACTTTCATAGCTCTGATTCCGAAAACCAATCATCCTACATCCTTCTCTAACTTTCGTCTTATTGCTCTGTGCAATCTTTGTTATAAGATTATTACTAAGATAATAGCGAGAAGAATCAGACCGATTCTCTCTCATACATTATTCGATGAACATTTGGGTTTCCTAAAGGGTAGACAAATTCTTGATGCTATTGGAACAACACAGGAGTGTCTTCACAACATTAAAGCAAAGAAACTTCAGGCTGTTATTTTGAAGCTGGATTTAAAAAAGGCTTATGATTGCACTAACTGGGATTATCTAAGGCTTATGTTTCTTCATTGTGTATTTGGACACCTTATGACAAAGTGGATTATGGGATATGTTGCCTCAACAACATATTCCATTCTGATCAATGAGGAGGCTACAAAATTCTTTAATAGCGACAAAGGATTGCGTCAAGGATGTCCTTTGTCTCCTCTGTTGTTTATCCTTGTGATGGAGGGTTTGAGCCTCTCACTGAAAAAAAGTCACATGGAAGGTAAAATGACGGGTATAAAGGTTTCTAGGATGGAAATAATTCTCCATCTCTTATTTGTGGACGATGTGCTTATTATGTCTAAAGATTCTTTTACTGAATGGCGTGAAATTCACACTCTTTTAAATGCTTTTTGTGGTGCATATAGATTGGAGATCAATGTTAATAATTCAACGTTCCTACGCTTTGGTGCCCAAGAGGCTTTTCTTAATAATTTGAATTCTTTGTTTCAATTTGGCTTCTTGAGTCTTTCGGTTGGGTTTAAATATTTGGGTTTTTATTTAAAGATGGATAACTACAAGGTGTCGGACTGGCAATGGCTATTTCTGAAATATGAGAATAGAATTCGACATTGGTGCAATCACTTTCTTTCTTTGGGAGGCAGATATATTTTGATAAAGGTGATGCTCGAAAGCCAACCAGTGTATTGGTTAGTTTTGGCACACATACCAGCTACAGTTCTGAACCAGATTCGCAAACTAGTATTTTCCTTTCTCTGGTCTGGCACTAAAAAATATTCAACCTCACTTATGCAGTTGGGAGACTATTGCAATACCTAAAGTGTTCGGTGGTTGGGGGATTAGAAGCATCTTCTATTTCTCGAGAGAACTGGCTGCAAAATCGTTGTGGCGTAGATTGATGCATCCAGGTATTTGGAAGCGGGTTTTGAAAGACAAATACTTCCCACATATTTCGGTGACAACCTGGTTGCGCTCAGCCATTCCAACCGAATCCTTTGGTTCCCAAACATGGAAGAATCTTTTGAATGATTTACCATTGATAGTGCACTGGCTTGCTTCGAAACTGGGTGCGGGTGATTCTGTTATTACTGGAAAGGACAAAATCTTGGGGATGGGGAAGGATTATTTTCTTTCTGCGAAATTGATTACCCGATTAAATAGAAAAAATGTTTATTTTATTTTCCAAGCTAATTGGGCTCCTATCCAGGGGTTGATCTGCTCTAATTGGATTAAAAACATAGATTTGGGACTGGAGGGTGACTTTGCTTCGGAATGGGACTATTACAGGATGAGATTGATTAGAGTTGGAATTACTATTTCCGACAGTCAAGACGAGTTAAGGTGGACTGGTGGAGACTATTTAGGTCTGATTACAACAAAAAATGTATACAATGCGTTGGCAGCCGAGCTGTGGAAGAACAAAATTGGAGGTTGGAGGAGAAAATTGTGGGGCTGGGATTTCCCACAAAAGATTAAACTATTTACTTGGATTCTTATTGAAGACAAATTACTCATTTGGAACAATCTCCATAAGAGAGGTTGGTATGGGCCAGGTTTCTGTCACCTATGCAAAGGAAATGAGGAATCTGGTATTCATCTCTTTGTACACTTCCCTTTCACTCGTACTGTTGGGAAAAAGATCAAAGAACATTACAAGTTATCCACAGGGTGGTCAGGAACTACAGTGAAAGATTGTTTTGCATTTTGGGCCATCTGGAACTATATTCTTTCATCCTTGCCAACATTCATATGTTGGTTCATTTGGATTGAAATAAACTTGGAAATTTTTTAGTCAAGGTCTCCATCTTTGGAGAAGGTCTTTAATATCTCCATTGGGGCAGTGAAAATCCATAGCCCACAGGAAAATCTGCACTCCATTATACGTTATGTACACATTTTTCCACTTAATAGAACCATAGGATGGTTTGATGGGGCAGCTCAAATGAATGGAGAACAAAGTGGAGCGAGTCGAGTCATTAAGCTCAATGAACATTGAGTCTATAAGTGGACTCTCAATTGTGGAGGAGGAACAAACACAAGAGAGGAACTTTTGGGTGCTTGGGTTTCTCTTTCCTTGACTCATAGACTTTCCATCGCATATTTTCATGTCATAGGTTATTCCAAAATTGTAATTCACTAGCTTAATAACAAAGTATCTCTACAGGAAATCACTATAGACTGTTGGAAGGATAGGATAAAGGAACTCCAAGTACTTTTCAATCATCACCTTTGCACATGTCTACAGAGAAGAGAATCTCGAGGCTGATATATTATCCAAAAAGGCCCTTACTATGCATCCAGGAGCTATAGCTTACAATCGGTGGGTAGATGGTCATGAGGGACCAAGACACTTTTAAAAGTTGTATTAATTGATATCAAAGGATTGTAAGTGTGTTTACTTGTTCTTATTAATATATCAATGCTTGCCCTGTTTCTTTCAAACTTATGTTTGGTTCCACATGATTTTTTCTTTAGTAGATAGATCTATGTTTGAGCTAATCTCAATAGAATAGGAAGTCCTTTGTACTTTTTTTTGTTTTACAAGACTTGTCGAGGAGCTCGGGATTGGAGCTCAGTTTGGATCTTGCGAGGACAAACTTCGTTAACAAGGTACATATCCCTCTTCCTCTTTTTCGCATATTAGCTTAATCAGATCTAAAAAGAATGTCAGTGTCCATGTTAAGCACTTTTATGTCTTGGCCTTAGGAGTCTAGAGACCAAGAGGGAATCCACTTGTC
>ML796389.1:0-20387 GCA_009831015.1 Picea engelmannii
GACCTTGCTACTCTCCCTGAGATTTTTTATCTCTGAAAGACTTAATAGCTTTTCTCTCTTTCTCCTGAACTTAATGTTTAGAAGGGTCTTCTACACACCCCTTGCGCTCCTTTATCAAGTTTAGAACTTGAGGAATTCTCAGTCTCTTCCCACTCTATAGAGATTCTGTGCATATCTGCACTATCTCTCCTGAGCTTAATAGACTCTGTCCTCCCGGAGACTTAGGGTAACCATGCCCAAGGTCAACGAACTCACAATCCTCTTATTTTAACTTAAGCCACCACATGGCTCGGGCATTTACGTTTACAAATCAAAAAATTCCATACTTTCTTAAATACACAATCTAAACAGGAATAAAGAGATACAATATAACCATTAAGAAAACATACACATCCCTGGATCATTCACAGTATATCCCATTTCATTACATAATTACATCTCAATTTCACAGGGTATGAGAATACATATCTATTACAAGTTTCATCCAACTAACTGACTATGGGTGTGTTCATTTCCACCCAACCATAGGCTCAGAGGCATTCATTCTTAGCACTCTAGCCACCCCCATTACAAGCCATGATATCACTAGGGAGTTTACGACATCTCTCATAGAGACTCTCTCTGTCTCAGCAGTTGTGCAAGGTTTATCAGATGCTTCCTCAACATCAAGCTCATGTTTCAATCCCTCGGTTCATTTTCTCTTCACTTCCTTTCAGTTCATGCATCTCCCTTACAATATTTCACTCTCTTCATGTCTCTTGTTGTGTCTCTATATGTATCTTACCTTCCCTCCTCTGGAAGGTTTCCAACCTGTCATGTTCCTTTTGTTAGAATGAAGCTCGGGTCTACAGGTCTCTGTGGTACTTCGAGATGACACCCTACAGCTAGACCATGCTTCAATTCATGGGGGTGGTTGATAATTCAACCATTGGTCCTTTCTTCATTAACTTATTTCTTTCCTCTAGAGATATCATGGCTCGTACTTCAAGGCTTCATCCCCCCCAAATAGTCAGTTATGGGAAATTTAACAATAATACATTTACATTATCCACATGCCTTAGCATGGTAATCCTATTTTATGATTAATTACAAGCTGAGGGAAACAGTGTATTATGATTCCCTCCCCCTTAAAGGAACACTGTCCTCGGTGTTCTTTCTCAAAACACCTGTCATGCCTTTCTAATTCAGTTGTTTCAGAAATCTTGATCCTTCTTTCACGATCAGGTCCTTTTCAGACCCTTAATATTGGTCACCTACTTTCAATAATTCTTGGACAACAAGCACATTAATCATAGTCTTATGTGAAAACATTTCATAAAAAAAATTTCTTGGAAAATTTCATAATCCTAGCACAATAATTATCTGTGTGGATTTGTATCCACATGGTTGTTTTGTTATATAGGCTCGTTATTTTTCCTTGACATACCCATTGGGTGTATGATCCAAATCAATATTTTACAAGAACTATCAAGGTTTCATCTTCCTTGTGGTCACTCACCCTCCAAGCCTAGGCTCAAGCATCCCCTTCCTTGCTATATAGTCCATCGAGTGATCCATCTTGTCTTTCCAATGTTTTCTCTCATAGGAAGAACTACCTATCGTGTGCACAATCCCAATAAATAGTTTACAAGAACTATTTTAAGGTCTCCTCTTCCTTCCAGTCACTCACTCTCCAAGCCTAGGCGCATACATCCCCTTCTCTGCTATACAGTCCCTCGGGTGATCCATCTTTCCTTGACAAGTTTTTCTCACACAATAATAATTCCAGAGACTCTATCGAGTCTTATAGTCAAGGCGTCCCTCATACTTGTTTTTCTGAGGCGTCCCTCCAGCTTGTGTTACCTCAACACAACATATTCTAGGTGATCATGGCTTACCACGGGGTTCTCATGGCTTAGCAGTAGCCATTTTTCATGCTTTTACAACTTGACAACCTTTCTACTTAGATAAAGTTAGGGATGAAAGTTACTCTCCTTCTCCCGACTCAATCATAGATAGGGACGAAGGTTACTCTCCTTCTCCTGAGTTAGTCTCTATTTCATGCGATCAGATTTTACTCTTTCTCACTCGTATCACAGGCATATGAAAAATTCATGAGACATCATCATAAATTTTAAATCCAAAATTTTCTTGTAAATCTATGACCCATAGATATCCAAATTCCACATTTTGTTTCCATATTTGTTTCATACAGGAAACAGATTCATAATTATGGGGTTTTCCTTCCCAGAGCAGTTTGGCTCAACAGGAAATTGTTCTTCATTATGGCTTACGATGCTGCCATATTCAAGACTCCTTTGCTTCCTATACTTTCAACTTCAACCAACCAAACAAGTTGTTAGTTTCCATGCACATACATTTTATTCCACCTTTATAACGTCATCACAAACAATTTCATAATTGTGCATACTAACAATCAAATTCACTTTCTCAAAAAGGAAATACCATTCCTTGCAGTTTGGCTCAGTAGGCAATTGGTCTTCCTTATGGGCTTACAATACTACCATATCCAAGACCCATTTCCTCGAAACTCAGTATATAAAACTGGAAAAACTGCTCGAGGCTTCTATTGATTTCATAGTTGGTACAACATTTCTACAAAAACTTCTAATGCATAGCAATTCTATATTCTCTATTCTTGAGTGCAAAATCTCTCCTTTCTTCAAGATCTATTTACCCCTTATATGTTACAATAATCTAGGTAAATTAAGCTATCCCAAGGATCAAGATATCCTCATGATTGCTTTACTATTACAATGAGTAACTCAATTATCTTTAAAACTGCTTTGCGCCATAAAGTCTTCAACCTCCAATAGCTTGCGCATCTTCAAGATTCCCCTTGCTATCTTGGGTTCAACAATATTTAACCAATATTGCAATAAAACCAAACAATTCCAATCGTATTTAGAATCTATGTAATCTAATCTCCAACAATCAATGCTAAAAGGTATATTGTTCATTTTCTATTCTATTTGCTTCTATATAACCGAAAAGTCAATCAAAATAATATCATGAAATGTGGGAAAAAGGAATATATTTATACCTTTTTCATAACCTAACATACCCCCCATCTTACCTTCTTGCATGTCCTCATGCAAGATGAGACTTTACATGTAAAGCAGTAATGTTGTAAGATGGAAAGGTTGGTTCACCAGGCCTTCTGAACCCATTGCTTCTTTTGAGTTCTCCAAAAGAAGCATCCTCCCTTTTCTTGTTAATTTGATAATATTTTTGGTAACTTTTTGGAGGGAACTAGATGATAGGGGGATTATATCTGCACCCAATCCAAGCAGGTCCTTCCTCTTGGAGAAATCTAGAATACCTCTCTATTCTGAAGGTAGCTGCAAATCAATTTCTATACCCAAAGGGCTCCCTACTCTTTACTTCACTAGAGGAGGCATCCCATCTCAGTTTAGAAGCAGCAAGAGATTCCTCCTTAAGCTCCCTAAAGCGAGTGATACCTGAACGTATGACCTGGAGATGGATGGGGGCCAAGGAGTCTACAACCCCTTTCCTTTTCATAAAAGTTTTATGTCACATAATGGTTGGAAAGTACTTTGGAGGCTCCCCCCTAACCCATAGATCCAGCCCAGCTTCCCTTTTTAGGAAGGTTTTATGAGCTTTACCCTATTTGACTTGATTTTGAGTGAATGAAAGAAATTCCTGAAACTGTATATCACCTATGAATGGGCCAAGGTTATCTTCCCTGTTGTCTTCCAGAATGAAATTATGAAAGTATAATTCACACAAAAAATATTGTACCTTTCATCCTGCTCTCTGAAACATGAAATAAACTCAGGTACAGTGGCAAAAGAAATAGGTTTTCCCACTCTGATGGCCTTCACTCTCAATAAAAAATATCGTTCCAATAAGAATAACGTGTAATTGGTGGCAAGAGCTCTGCAATTAATAGCATCAGAGTAGACATCACAAATTGGGTTTGCACCTTTTTGATCTTCTCTTGGGCTCTGGTGAGCGCAACATAGGTCTCACCCTCTGTTGATGTCATGTCCTTCAATTATTTAACAATCCTTTGATATTCAGTCCTAGTTACCATTCCATGTTGGTGTTGGACCAATGCTTGTTGGGCTTGTGTAAGTTCTTCTTTTAGTCTATCAATGGTGACACTCTGTGCTTGAGATTGAGATGCTTGGTATTCTTCTATACTGATCATCTCTTCCCTAGATTGAGTTAATTCTTGTTGGACTTGTGTAAGTTCTACTTCCAACCTGTCCACAATAATACTCTGTTTCCGGGATTGGAGTGCTTGGTGTTCTGCCATAGTCAACAACTCACTTTTGTTTTGAATTAGGGTTTGTTGAGACTGCATCAATTCCTCCTCCAATCTCCTGATGGTAGAATTTTTCTCAAGGAGTTGAGCTGTCATCACCTTAGCATCAATTGCTTCTATATCTATCATATTTTCATATGTCTCTAGAGGAGGTGCTTCCTCATTCCCGGCTACTGTTTCTTCTACTACTATTTCTTCAGGGTTTGTCTGTATCCCTATAGAATTTGTATTGATTGCTTCTTTAGGAAGAGGTTTTCTTCCTTGTACTCTGACCCTTTTGTTCTTCTTTCTTTTGTGGGCTTTATCTGTCTTTTCTAATTGTTTCCTCAATTCCTTAATAATTTCCTTGATTTTAACTACCTTATGCTTTAATACTTCAGCCTTCTTAGCCTTTTTCTTCAATACTTTATTTTCTTTTTTTAACTTTCTAATTTTCTTATGGATTTTGGCTGATTTCTATTTATGGGAGGTCTCAAGGCCTTCTTCATTCTGGTCAGCAGATGGTTGTTCCTTTGTTCCTTCCAATTGTTCTGTCTATCCAAGAGGGCTTCTTGTTTCGAAATGGGGTTCTTCCTGTGCTCTGTCCTCAGGAAAAGACATTTCAATATCAGGAAAATCTTCGAATGGTTTTGAAGAGGAGGGTTGTTATGGGTGTATTTCTGGATTATTTGTGCCTCTGTCAAGTGAGGATCCCAAGCTTCCCAAAACCTAGGCTATTTCTACCTCATAGCTCTTCATAAATTGTTCTGTCATATGTGATAATGTCGGTTGGGTGTCTTCCTGATCATTCCTCTGTGAGGTATATTCTTCTTGCCTAATTCCTTGAGCATTCTCACATGGAGACTGTTCTGTAGAGTTCTGAAGTTCTTCAGGCTGTTTTGTTGTATCCTGAATTGCTTCAGTTGTTTCCTGAATTCATCTGCTTCTTCTCCTTTCCTGAATGATGGTTGTAGGGGTAGTTGTTGCTCTCTTCCTCTTTTTTGTTAATGCCTATGTTTGTAAGGTCTGGGTCTCTGTCATTTGGGCAGGATCTACCTCAGCTTCAATTTGAGGAGATGGGATTTCCCTTTGGGTAGTAGTCTCATCTGCTTGTCTATCTTCGATTTCCTGTGGTGGTTCTTCATGGCATAATTCAGGTTGCTCTAGTTGTGGAGGTCTATTGGCCTCAATCAGGTTATCCCAGGTCAATTGAGTTTGACTTGGTGCCTTAATTGTTATCAGTTTAACTAATATGTGGTGGCTGATAACAGTAATAGGGTCCTTGTATTTTTGTGTTCTCAGAGAAACCTCATGTAATATGGCATTCAGAAAGAAAGGTAGATTAAGTACTAATCGTTGTT
This sequence comes from Picea engelmannii, assembly GCA_009831015.1. Lineage (NCBI taxonomy): Eukaryota > Viridiplantae > Streptophyta > Pinopsida > Pinales > Pinaceae > Picea > Picea engelmannii. The sequence goes on from ML796389.1 coordinate 5,632, forward strand.
TTAAAGTTGCCAACAATTTGAGGTGGCAAGGTCGAATTATGTCATATCATCCATCACAAGTGATGTACCATTGAATTACCCCTACAAGTTCCTTCCATGGTTCTTTGAGGGTACTGGGGTTGAGTCCTTTTCCTTTCTTATCCAATTCTTCCCCAGGGTCTATGAAAGTTTCCACAGCTTCCTTCAATGTTGTGTATAATCCTTTCCACTGAATGATCGTATTAGGGAGGCCTATGACCTCTGCTAAGATTTCCAGGGTGACTGAGATTTGTATGCCCCGCACCATAGAGTTTTCCCCCTGCAGATTCTAAAAGAATTCAAGCGTGACATTCGTTTCATATCCTTGCAGCCGGTTGAAGTACTCCATCCACCCGAGCTGATACAGGATGTCTCTCACTTTCTCTTTAAGCTTTAGTAAAGTAGGTTCCCTACACACACCTCTGCCACTCATTTTGTGAGAAAATATGGATGACTATCATTCTTGGTAGAAGAGGTGGTTAGACCAACTTTGGAGGAAAAATTACCAAGAATAGCAACTATCAGAGACAACAAATGTATCTAAATGAAGGTATTTATTACAATCATTAATATCTGCATCAAGAAGTGTGTCGAGAATCCACTCCCCTTATTAATAGAAAGGTCGACCTCGACCGTCAGCGTAGGGAAGAGTAATGAGTGTAGGTATTGGTGGCGAAAAGTAAGGATTGTATGGTGACCGCCAATGGGGATTAATGATTTATGTTTGAACAACATATTTAATGGTAATCATTAAATTTTAATCCGCATTTGTGGAATTAAAAATACCTATACCCAAAATAATGCTTTAAGGATACATGCTCCGAATAAATTAAATCTTGTTCAATTAAATAATATCCCACATATCATAATGTTGTTACTTTTCCATGTTATTGAATACAACCGAAATGATAGCCTCGTGATTGAGTGAAGGAAATCTAGAGAGACATAGAAACTTGGTGTGTTAAGGTAACTTCCATACCACAGGCAGAGCCACTATTGCCAGCAGGCATCCATAGCCTCGACGGGGTTTCCTTTCAACCCGAAGATGAGCCTGTATCCTTGATACTTGTTTGAATCGTCTTTTCCAAAAAGACCATTATCCTGGTTTGGTAGCCATAGTGATAATGCCACTCACTGGATTGTAACCTAGGTGAATCAAGCCAGCTCGTGATGAGACCTCTTGTCCTTTGACAAAAGAGAATGTCAAAGGCCATTGCCCTAGTGTGGTGGCCATAGTGGGAATGTCACTTAGGTTATTATCCTATGATAGTGGTAGGATGGCTCATGATGAGACCCCCTATTCTTTGTGGAAAAGAGAAGGAAAGAAAAAAAAAATGTTGATAGATGTAGAATTTATTTTTTATTTTTTATTTTTTTCGGGAAAGTTTTTAAGTTTTTCTGAAAAAGACCATTATCCTGGTTTGGTATCCAGATGATGATAATGCCACTCACTATAGTGTAACTTATGTGAACAAGCCAGCTCGTGATGAGATGATGTGTGCGCACTCCTCGGAGTACGACCGCTTCTCCAGGACCTTCTTTCTTCTCGGCCCGAAGAGCGTCAATGCTCTTCTATCTCCGAATCGGAAGATCTACACCCACAGTTCCTTTGCGTGAGTTCCCCTTTGTTCACTTGTCGGGAAAATCAAAACTCGCAGCTTCATGAGCTCACGGTCAAACTTTGGGCTCTCCAACCCCTAAGATCCGATGCACCAGCCAACACTGACTTCACTCTTTCCTTATCGGAACTTCGCTCTATCGCTATCTCGTCACTCGCAATATCAAGCGATCGTCTTTCCCAACTCCGATACACGAGACGCTGAAGAGCTGAGACTTGTGACCTCGCTCCCTCGTGACTTCGCCACTCGCAAGCCCAAATGACTCCTACCTCGACTTTCGATGCCCGAGGTGCCGATACCCGAAATATCGCTACCTCGCGACTTCGCTACTAGCGAGGTCTAATAATTCCCTTGTCGACTCCCGATGCCCAAGACGCCGAACCTCTGATATCTTGTGTCACCTGCCACGTCACCCTGCTGCGGCCCACACTATCCATGCAGTCGTCGGGACTTCGCTTCTCGAACTCTCGCGAATTCCATGGCCAAACCTTCCGCTCCTTTTCCGTGATGGCCTCATAACCTATCTACGAGTAGATCCACGCTCCTCATGATCTCGATCAATGGATCCTACCCTTCTGAACTTTTAACTTCTCCTCATCTGTGCTGTAACCTCCCTGTAACTCTGAGAGATCTAACGATTCATCGAAACTCGCAGATTCTCCACAGAGAATACTGACCGTCCACTCTTCTCTTTACACCACCCACAGACAAGAAGTGTCTCTCCACGAGACTTGTTTGCCAACCTGCGACGCTTCTTCTCAACCTGCTCGCATAACTTCTCTCTGCTGCCCTTCAACAACTTTGAAGGCCTATTCCTCCTGATCTTTTCCCACAGCTTTTGAGTCCCTTCCGGGAACTCCTTGCACGCACTCCTTGCAGAAAACCTTCAACAACTATCTAAGTGTTGAAGTCTTCTTCGACTCTACACACTCCTGCAGCAGCAGTCTTCCAATACTCTGCTCAGAATCGCAACTCTGAGACTTCGTCTAGCCTGCGCACGCCTTGCACGGCTCTAGTGCCCAATCTGCACTTTTGAGAACTTAGAACAAAAGTTACCTCTATCTGAACCCTGCTGTCAGCGCACTCCTTGTGGACGATTCAACTGCACTCCTTGCAGGAATTCTCTGGTTCAAGATAGAGAAACAATTGAAACTAACTCCTTATTCTCACAGACTTCAATTCAACCATGAAATCACATACACAGCATATAAAAGAAAATGTATGACAAGAAGCAAACATTCATGAGCATAATATCATCAATACACAGAGAATAGACACACAACCATGGATTTGAATCAAAGCTTTCTTCTATTAATTCAATATATGTACATGGGTGTTCTTCATACACTTCTCTGCATGCTCTTCTCTTCCTGAATGCTCTCAATGATCCAGAATTATTTTACAATGTACAAAGGAGGGTGTCTATATCTATTTTCCCTCTAGGACTTCTACGCTATCAAATCTAAAATTAAATTTTCTATCTGCTTTACATTAAGTCTATTAAATGGCTCATCTACCTAAGGAAGAGAGCTATCTGCTCAAGGTCCATTACAATACACAAAGTGCGCTTCATCAAATCAACACATTAATGCTTGCGCAACAATATCAAGGTGTATTCAAAATTTGTGTTGGCGCTGTCCAGTTGTCTTTTCTGCTTTCGCGCTGGCTCGCTTGACGTGGGCGATGCTCCTGCATCATACTCCCTCCCTTGAAAAATTTCATGGGCTCCTGTCCATGAGCTCCTACACGGTCTGTCCATGCTTCTATATCACTACTTCGCTCTCCCAGCTAGCACCCTCCACTGGGTGATTCTTCCATTTTACCATATACTCGAAGTATTCTTTTCTTCTGGTCTTCTTTCCCACTCTCTTGTCCAGTATGCATTCCATCTATGGCTTCTCCACAACTGGTAGTTGTTTCATCCCCTGGACTACTGGTTCCTCGGTTCCAGTCTCTGCTTCTCCAGCCCTGTATGGGTATAAGTTTGCGACGTTGAATATCAGAGATATTCCAATGCCATCCGGCAACTCAATCTCATATGCATTTTCCCCAAATTTTCTCAAGACCTTGCATGGCCCGATTTTCTTCATCTTGAGTTTATTGTATGTTCCCCTTGGGAACCTTTCTTTTCTCAAGTGTTCCAGAACTAGATCACCGACTTCGAATTGAAGTTGCATCTGATGTTGATCTGCCCTGCGCTTATATTCCTGGCTTGAATTCATCAGTCGTTGCTTCACCTGATTGTGAAGTTCCTGCATCGCCTCAACAAACTCTTCTTCACTAGCACTGCTAGTCGCAGTCTGTTCTGAATTCCGCAATTCAGAAACTCCCCTCAGCTGCATCCCATATACAACCTGGAATGGACTCTTCCCTGTACTCCGATTCACTGAATCGTTGTATTCAAATTCTGCCTGTGGTAATACGTTGTCCCAACTGCTACGGTGCTCTGTCACCAAGCTTCTCAACAAATCTCCCAGACTTCGGTTGACGACTTTCGTCTGTCCATCCGTCTGAGGATGATAAGCAAAACTAAACGCTAAGTTAGTCCCTAGTTTCTTCCATAGCGTCCTCCAAAAATGACCTATGAATTTAGTGTCCCTGTCCGAAACTATGCTTTTCGGCAATCCATGAAGTCTCACGATCTCTTTAAAAAAAAAATTTGCGATGTGAGTCGCATCGCTGGTCTTCTCGCATGGAATGAAATGTGCCATCTTTGAAAACCTGTCCATGACCACAAATATAGAATCAACTCCTCGTTGTGTCCTTGACAATCCCAATACAAAATCCATGCTTATCGCCTCCCATGGCCTCTCTGGTATGGGCAATGGCTGATAAAAACCTGCATTCTGCTTTCTCCCTTTCGAATGCTGACAAATCCGACATCTGTCAACAAACCGTTTGACATCTGCTCACATCCCCGGCCAAAAATATGATTCTCTCAGCTTCGCGGATGTCTTTTCATGGCCAAAATGTCCGGCCAATCCTCCGCTATGCTTCTCCTTCAACAAGTTCTCCCTCATGGAGAAATTCGGAATACGCAGTTGATTACCTCTGAACAACAATCCTTCTTGGATCATTTAATCTATCCAAGGACTCCGATCTCTGAGAACTGGATTCTCAGCTGCTTCATATGCCTCGGAAAAATCTGCATCTCCTGCATACATGTCCCTGAGATTTTCAAAACCCAAGGTTTTGACTTGAAACTCCTGGAGCAACAAACATTTCCTGCTCAAAGCATCAGCCACTTTGTTAGCAGTACCTGAAATGTGTTTAATTACAAATGTAAAATTCTGCATGTACTCTACCCATTTTGCATGTTTCTGATTCAACTTCTCTTGTTGAGTCACAAACTGTAATGCATGATTATCACTGTACAGTACAAATTCTTTTGGGATCAAGTAATGCCTCCACTTTTTCAATGCCTGTATGATAGCATAAAATTCCTTATCATACGTGGAGTATTTCAATTTCGCTTCATCCAGCTTCTCGCTGAAATATGCAACTGGCATGTCCTCTTGACTTAAGACCACTCCTATGGCATACCCACTGGCATCACATTTCACCTAAAATGTCTTTTGAAAATCTAGCAACACCAACAATGGCTTCTCTGTGATCTTCCGCTTCAACAGATTGAAACTCTTCTCAGCCTTTGTTGTCCAATGAAAAGACTTGTGTCGCTTCTTCACTGTGTCCATCATCGCTGCGCTAATCCCACTGAAATTTCTGATGAACTTTCTGTAGAAACTAGCCAATCCATGAAAACTTCTCAGCTCGAAAACATTTCTCGGTGATGGCCAATTCTTGATCACTTCCACCTTATCCGGATCCATCCTCAACTCATTCGTTGAAATAACAAAACCCAAGTAAATGAGTTGTGTCTGCATAAATGAGGACTTCTTCATATTTATCAACAGCTTCTCCTGCTGTAGCTTTCTCATCACAATGGCCAAATGCTTCAGATGTTCAGCCTCTGATTTACTGTAAATTAGTATGTCATCCAAATTAACAATGATGAACTTTCTGATGAACTCCCATAGGACTTCATTCATCAGCCTCATAAAAGTACTTGGTGCGTTTGTCAAACCAAATGGCATGACTAGCCATTCGTACACACCCTCGTTTGTCTTGAACGTTGTTTTCCACTCATCGCCTTCCCTCATGTGAATCTGATGGTATCCTCTTTTCAAATCGATCTTTGAAAAATATTTTGCCCCACTCAGGCAATCCATCAGATCATCCATTCTCAGCAATGGAAACCTGTACCTAATGTTTATTTTATTAATTGCTTTGGAATCAATGCACATCCTCCAGCCTCCATCTTTCTTCGGACTGAGCACTGTTGGAACAACACATGGACTCAAGCTTTCTCTGACCAATCCTTTGTCCATCAAATCCTGGATCTACCTCTTGACCTCTTCATTTTCTTGCGACGTCAACCTGTACACGGCTTTATTCGGCAAACTTGCTCCTGGTATGAGGTCTATGTGATGACTCACACTTCTCATCGGTGGCAACGAATGAGGTAATTCGTCCACTATGATGTCAGCAAACTCTTCCAGCAGTTCCTGAACTTCAACTGGTAAATCATCCACTCTTGTGCTCGTCAGAACAATCCTCGGCTTTCTAACAACAAAGAATTGTGGATCTTCATTCTTCTCAACCTCTGTAAGAAGTTCCTTCCCACTCATGAGAAGTATTGTGTTGTCTACTTCCGGCTTCACCTCTTTATCCTTTATCGGAAGCAACCTATATTTCATCCCATTCCTCTCCAGGGTATATGTGTTCATCCTCCCGTCATGAATCACATTTCTGTCATATTGCCATGGTCTACCCAACAATAAATGACATACGTCCATGGGAATAACATCACACAAAATCTTATCATTATACTCTCCTATATTGAATTCAACCAAACATTGTTTGGTGACACTCGCTTGATGTCCCTTCTGTAGCCACGAGACTTTGTATGGGCTTGGGTGATCAGTTGTCTTCAGCTCTAGCTTTTCCACCATCTCGGTTGAAATGAGATTATCTGTGCTACCGTTGTCCATGATAACCTTGCATACCCTGTCCTTGGTCTCGCAAGCTGTTCTGAAAAGTTTGGTCCTTTGGACTGAGCTTTCCACCTCCTTCTCAGGTGTCAAAAGGACTTTATGCATCCCAAGCGATCTTCCACCTTCTGTGTCTTCAGCCTCAACATCTCGCCTCTATGCTTCTGCGATATGAGCTTCTGCAATGTCCTTTTTTTTCTCTGGACACTCAAATGACTTGTGCCCATTCTTCCCACATGTGAAACATGTGATTACTCCTCCTTTTCCTCTACCTCGACCTCTAGTACGAGGAAGAGCATTTGCATCAGCATAATCACCTCACTGATCATTTTGTTGTCCTCTCTGTTCAACATATAGCTGCCTCTGCTGTGAGGTTCCACCTCTCTCAGCCTTACCCTGAGGTTTCTTCCACTCCTCCTTGAGCTTCTGGAATTTGTCCTGGGCAACTGCTTTGCCTCTTGGCTGGCTTCTGCCTCGCCCTCACTATCCTTTCTTTTGGCTCAGCTTCTCTTCGGCTTTCAGAGCCATCTGATAAGCATCTTCCACCGTTCGGATGGTTAGCATGCTTAATTCATCCTGAATGTCATATCTCAGACCATTCAGGTATCTGGAAACCTTCTCATCATCGCTCTCTCGATGACCTACTCTGATGTTCAGTTGATAGAACTCCTCAGTATATTCCTTGACTGTCATCAGCTTCTGTCTCAGGTTTTGCATTTGCCTGAACAGAGTGATTTGATAGTCCCTTGGGATGAACTTTGCCTTCATCTTCGCAATCATTCGATCCCAACTCTTGATCTTTTGCTTTCCTTTGCAGCGTCTATCAGCTTGTAGATCATCCCACCACAATGTTGCATGTCCTTTCAAGCATGTAATAGCGTGCCTGACTTTCTTATCTTCTTCCACATCTTCATAATCGAAGTATGTGTCAAGAGATCTTATCCAATCTAACATCTCTTCTACATCCAGATTCCCCTCATAGACTGGAATATCCATTTTTGCCTTCGCACCCATCCTTGCGATGGCTTTAATCAACCACTCGGTTGATGCATCTTCTGCTGTGACTTCTTATTCATGTCCAGCTTCCTCTTCAGCTTCGGAATCACTAAGATCCCCTGCACCAATTCCGTGTCTCTGATTTGTCTCCATCTCTTCAAGCCTTGCTCGGAGATCTCTCATCTACCACTCCATTTCTGGAATTCCTGTCGATCTACCTCTTCTCCGCACCTCCCTATCTTCTGGGTCTGGTGATTGCCTTTCTCTTCTAGGTGGCATGGTTAATTCTCTTTATTTTCTACAGAAATAAAAGATATTCCCGCTCTGATACCACTCTGATGTGTGTATCAGAGTGCTTTCCTCCTCTATCTCTTCCTGCCTGAAATATACAAGCAAGAATTAGCTCTGATACCACTCTGACATGTGCACACTCCTCGGAGTACGACCGCTTCTCCAGGACCTTCTTTCTTCTCCGCCTAAAGAGCATCAATGCTCTTCTATCTCCCAATCAGAAGATCTACACCCACAGTTCCTTCACGTGACTTCCCCTTTGTTCACTTTTTGGGAAAATCAGAACTCGCAGCTTCGCGAGCTCACGGTCAAACTTTGGGCTCTCCAACCCCCGAGATCCGATGCACCAGCCAACACTGACTTCACTCTTTCCTTATCGGAACTTCGCTCTATCACTATCTCGTCACTCGCAATATCAAGCGCTCGTCTTTCCCAACTCCGATACACGAGACGTCGAAGAGCCGAGACTCGCAACCTCGCTCCCTCGCGACTTCGCCACTTGCGAGCCCAAACGACTCCTACCTCGACTTCTGATTCTCGAGGTGTCGATACCCGAAATATCGCTACCTCGCAAATTCACTACTCGCGAGGTCTAATAATTCCCTCGTCGACTCCCGATGCCTGAGACGTCGAACCTCCGATATCTTGTGTCACCTGCCACATCACCGTGCTGCGGCCCACACTATCCATGCAATCGTCGGGACTTCGCTTCTCGCACTCTCGCGACTTCCACGGCCAAACCTTTCGCTCCTTTTCCACGATGGCCTGATAACCGATCTACGAGTAGATCCACGCTCCTCGTGATCTCGATCGACGGCTCCTGCCCTTCTGAACTTTGAACTTCTCCTCGTCTACGTTGTAACCTCCCTCTAACTCTGAGAGATCCAACGATTTACCGAAACTCGTAGATTCTCCATGGAGAATACTGACCTTCCACTCTTCTCCTTACACCACCCACAGACAAGAAGTGTCTCTCCACGAGACTTGTTCGCCAACCTACGACACTTCTTCTCAACCTACTCGCGTAACTTCTCTCCGCTGCCCTTCAACAACTTTGAAGGCCTATTCCTCCTGATCTTTTCCCACAACTTTCGAGTCCCTTCCGGGAACTCCTTTCACGCACTCCTTGCAGAAAACCTTCAACAACTATCTAAGTGTTGAAGTCTTCTTCGAATCTGCACACTCCTACAGCAGCGGTCTTCCAATACTCTGCTCAAAATCACAACTCTGAGACTTCGTCTAGCCTACGCATGCCTTGCGCGGCTCTGGTGCCCAATCTGTACTTCTGAGAACTTAGAACAAAAGTTACCTCTATCCGAACCCTTCTGTCAACGCACTCCTTGTGGACGATTCAACTGCACTCCTTGCAGGAATTCTCTGGTTCAAGATAGAGAAACAATTGAAACTAACTCCTTGTTCTCACAGACTTCAATTCAACCATGAAATCACATACACAACATATAAAAGCAAATGTATGACAAGAAGCAAACATTCATGAGCATAATATCATCAATACACAGAGAATAGACACACAACCATGGATTTGAATCAAAGTTTTCTTCTATTAATTCAATATCTATACATGGGTGTTCTTCATACACTTCTCTGCATGCTCTTCTCTTCCTGAATGCTCTCAATGATCCAGAATTATTTTACAATGTACAAAGGAGGGTGTCTATATCCGTTTTCCCTCTAGGACTTCTACGCTATCAAATCTAGAATTAAATTTTCTATCTTCTTTACATTAAGTCTATTAAATGCCTCATCTACCTAAGGACGAGAGCTATCCACTCAAGGTCCATTACAATACACAAAGTGCGCTTCATCAAATCAACACATTAATGCTTGCGCAACAATATCAAGGTGTATTCAAAATTTGTGCTGGCGTTGTCCAGCTGTCTTTTCTGCGTCCGCGTTGGCTCGCTTGATGTGGGCGATGCTCCTGCATCATGAGGCCTCTTGTCCTTTGACAAAAAGAGAATGTCAAACGCCATTTCCCTGGTGTGGTAGCCATAGTGGGAATGTCACTTAGGTTATTATCCTATGATCGTGGTAGGCTGGCTCGTGATGAGACCCCCCATTCTTTGTGGAAAAAGAAAGAAATTCTATTGATTTATTATATTATTGTATTAAGGGAGGCTCATCTACTCTTTAAGAGTAAGGGATGGTGTAAAGAAGTGTAAGGATGCCAAGTAAAAGTGTGTCACAGATTCCTTATTAGTTATAAATACAAGGTATCATTTAAGTGTAATATATAAGAGAAAAGAAACGAATTATGGTGGTTACAGATTATAAACAAGGTTTAAGATATTTTGAAGGAAGTGATCCAAAAATCAATTTGATAAGGTATGGGAGATAGTCCACAAAATAATGATGGATCGTTAGAAATAATGTTGATGAAAAATTATTTTGGTGAAAGTTGTACCCCAAAAGAAAGGTTTAGTGTTTTATCAGCAAGGAAGGAATGGCAAAATGAACAATAGGTGTGCAAAAACAAAATGAATAGCAATTGTTTTGTTCAAAGGAACAACAGGCATGCAAAAGGAACAACAATTGTTCCATTCAAAGGAACAATAGGCACGCAAAAGGAACAACAATTGTTCTGTTCAAAGGAACAACAGGTGAGCAAAAGGAATAGCAATTGTTTCATTCAAAGGAATAGCAGGCGCGCAAAATGAACAACAATTGTTCCGTTCAAAGGAACAACAAGCACGCAAAAGGAACAACAATTATGCAAAAGGAACAACAATTGTTCCATTCAAACCATCTGAATTTGTAGAAACCTAGTATGTATTTTGCTTGAATTCAAGGTTGATTCCTCATCAAATAAGTTCATTTATGAGTTGGTTTATTTCAAAATTAAGTAATGGATGGTTTTTTAATGTTGTAAATTTTATTATAGTTGCCCAATTGCCACTGCTAAATCATGACACATTCATTTCTCTGCAGAAAACAGGGTATGGGTAATGAGACGAAGTAGGAGTTCAGAACAGAAAAGGGTGCTAATTGAGTTCATCATGGTTATCCTCCCTAGTTTTGATTTTCTGGAATGACTGTCGAAAATAAAAATCTAAACAAAATTATATACAGTATAAATAGTGTCAGTAGATTTCAATATTTATGGAGTTGGGGTGGCTGTATTACCTTCCCAGCCAGTCAAAATTTAAATGATAGGGTCCTTACTTACCTCCTGGTAGAAAGATTCTTTTGACAGCGGCCTATGATAGAGTCGTAGTCAGTGTCCATTGACCTAAAATGGAGATCTGGACTCATCGATAGTGCTTAATGTAACTGTGCCATTATCATGGACTTTGCTGATTTCGTATGGTCCTAGCCAACGTATCTGTAATTTTCATGGAAAATCCTGAAATCCGGAATCATAGAGGAGCGCCCAGTCTCCCTTTTAAATAGTTTTTTATTTATATGATTATTGTTCCAGGTCGATCTCTGTTTATGAATAACAGTTGTACACTCTACAACAGACAGGCGTGCTTCATCCAATTCATTGATTTACTGAAGGCACTGTTTATGTGCTTTTGTAAGATCCAGTCTGATTTCCTGGGCCATCCTTAGAATCTTGATTTCAAACTCGATTGGGAAGATGGGTTCTTTTCCATAGACTAAATGGTAAGGAGAGTAGCCAATGGTATTACGCCATGTTGTGCGGTAAGCCCATAAGGCGTTTGGGAGCTCAGAAGCCCAATTATGTCTGTTTGTTGAGACAATCTTTGTCAAGATTGCCTCCAGGACTTTGTTGGTGCTTTCCACTTGCCCATTTTCTTGTGGATGATACGGAGAAGTAATTATGTGTTTGATATGATAATTATCTAGGGTGGTGGTGATTCTATGAGCTGTAAATTTTGACCCCCCATCAGTAATTACCTCTCTTGGTAGTCCATAGCATACGAATAATTTGAAAAGAAATTTGATGACTACTTCTTCTGTTGCATTTGGCAAGACTTCTGCCTCTATCCATTTAGTCATGTAGTCCATTGTGACTAGAATATAGGCCTTCTGATTTGACTTTGGGTTGAAGGGGCCAACGAAGTCTAGTGCCCATCTCTCAAATGGTTCCACGACTACTTGTGGTTTCAAAGGCATTTCATCAGCCTGACCTAGTTTTCCTATCCGTTGACAACTATCGCAGGTTTGGATGTATTTCTTCGCATCTCTTAATATTGAGGGCCAATAATAGCCCATTCGCAGAATTTTGTGTCCAGTCCTGTGGTCTGCAAAGTGCCCACCACGGGGCTCATCATGTCTAGATTTTAATATGTCATAGATTTCATCATCTCATACGCATCTGCAGATCTAGAGATCAACTCCTGTATGGAAGAGATATCCGCTGATCCAGGCGAATCGTGTGCTATGTTGGACGATCAACTTTCTTTCCTTCAATGAAAGATGTGTCGGTAATCTTCCTGCTGCCAGGTAATTTGCCACGTCAGCGTACCAAGGTGGATTTGTAGTAATGGCAAACAGATGGTCATATGGAAATCGGTCTTCGACTATTAAGGAGTCATCTGTTTTGGGTATGTGGGATAGGAAGTCTGCGACAAGGTTTTCTCGCCCGGGTCGATCTTTAATGGTGATATCAAATTCCTGCAATAATAACAACCATCGAGTGACCCATCCATTAGTAATTGGTTTATTAGCCAGATATCTGATAGCAGAATGATCAGTATATAGAATGACCGGATAACCTGTTATATAATGACAAAATTTATTGATGGCATGTATAACAACTAAAAACTCTTTCTCTGTTACTGTATAATTAAGTTCAGCTAGATTAAGATTCTTGCTAATAAAATAAATGGTGTAAGGTTTATCCTCCTCCTCCTGTCCAAGGACAATGCCTATGGAAATATTTGATGCATCGGTAGAGATGTGGAATGGTATTTTCCAATTTGCCCCCCTCAACACCGGTGCTGTTGAGATCAACTTTTTGAGTCCTGCAAATGCCACATCACACTTGTCAGGCCAATGAAATTCTACATTACCAGTCAAAGCATGTAAAGGTGCAGTAGTTTTTGCAAAATTTTCCATAAACCTACGATAGTATCCTGAAGCGCTAGGGAAACTACGTACCTCAGTTTGTGTGTGTGGTGTCGGTAGATTAAGGATTACCTCTATCTTTGCTGGGTCTACCCTAATTCCATATGCAGAGATATAATTCCCTAGTACCACACCTTCTGTCATCATCATGTGACACTTTTTGTGGATTAAACATAACCTGGTCATGATACATCGTTCTAGTATTTTCTCTAGTTTATTCAGTTCTTGATCGAAGTCGTCACCATAAGGAGTGAAATCATCCATATAGACTTCAAGTCCTTCGCTAATTAGATCGTTGAATATGCTCAGTATGGCCCTTTGAAAGGTGGCTGGAGTGTTACAAAGTCCAAATGGTAATACTCTGTATGCAAAAGTGCCCCAGGGGCATGTGAATGTGGTTTTATCTTGATCTTCTGGGGCGAACTGAATCTGATTGTACCTGCTAAAACCGTCTAGGAAAGAAAATAATTTATTTCCTGCCAAAGTATCCAGGACCTGGTCAATGAAAGGCAAAGGGAAGTGGTCTTTTTGAGTGGCTTTGTTAAGTTCCCTATAGTCGACACAAATGCACCATTTCCCATTTTTCTTTGGGACGATCACTAGTGGGGAAACCCATCGACTATCTGAGATGGGATATATAAAATTTACGTCCAACAGTTTTTGTAATTCTTCTTTAACGATATCCCTAAGGTGAGGATTTAATCTTCTCTGTGGCTGGCGGATAGGTCAGGTTTCTTTTTTAACATAAATGTGGTGTGTACAGAGTTGTGGATCAATACCTTTGATATCAAAATATTCCCATGCAAAAGCTTGCTAGTATTTGGAAAGGACATGAATTAACTTTTGTTGTTGTTGTTCATCTAAATTTGCATTGATGTTTAGAGGCCTCCTAGGTGCGATCTCGACGGGTTTGTTGTTATGAACGAACGTAGTTGGAATTTGTTGTTCCATTAAATCTTCTAGCAGGTTCCCCTGTGCTTCACAATCTAGAATAGCTTGGAGCATCTGGCAGGTTGGTTTGCTCATGGTGGCCGGATTATTGATAAACCCACTGATTATGTCATCCTCTAACTGATTTTTAAGTTTGAGGGATTCTTCCTGTGTAAGAGGGGTTTGTAAATCCCTCTTTGGGTATCGTGGTCGTGGCAATTGTGGATATACGAAAGTTGGACTAGGTTTAGCAGGAGGATATAAAATGAGGTTCTTCGTGATACCCCCTCTAGTGATTGTCATATTTGTTGTTCAACATCCTATGTACACATCTGTTGTTGCAAGCCATGGCCTGCCCAGTATCAATGGATTCCCTTCAAGTCCACCTTTTGGATTGATGATGAGGAATTCCGTCGGATATTCCCAAGAGTCAACGGAGATGGCTATATCATGTAATGTGCCAACTGGTCGAACTACCGATCGGTCTGGCAACTGCAACATTATTGTTGTGGGTTCGAAGGAGTTAAAACCCAGGGTATTGCAAGTTTCCATAGTCAGGATGTTGATGGCTGCTCCCAAATCAACTAGTGTATTGGGAAAGGAGAAGTCCTGGATCTAAACTGTTACTATGGGATTCCCTGGATCTGCATATTTAACTGGTTCTTGTCTACCTAAAATTAGATCAGATAAGGCTACTACCACATGGACTGTTGATGATGGATTTTTAATTTTTCTTATGGGTTTTCTCGCACATAGCTCTTTGATTGTTTTTGTGTAGATGGGGATGTCCTGAAGA
>ML796389.1:20487-35853 GCA_009831015.1 Picea engelmannii
CCCTTGAAAAACATCATTTTCTTCAGGGGAGATTATTCGTCCCGACCTTAATCATAGTTTGTTTCACCCTACCGAGATGATATCTCCTTCTCCATTTTCCATAATCTAGACGAGCTGAGCCAGTCTGTTATTTGGATTTGGGTGAGGTTGGTCTGGTAGTTGAGGGTGCAATTGGGATTGTAGATTTTGGGACAATTGAAGTGGGGCTTGTAACGTAGGTTGAGTTTGAGGGGCCATCCCCATGGGTTGATTGTTTATCCCCACGGGGCACTGCCAAATCTGATTCCAATTTGGGTTTTGGGCAGTGATGTTGGGCCACTGTGAAGGGTAAATGTTGTTATTGGAGTTTTTCCAGGATGAGGTGGGATATTGTGAGTTAGGCCAAGTAGAAGTTATAGTTGGTTGATTTTGCCAAGCAGGGATTGTAGTGGGCTGGTTTTGCCAAGTGGGATTTGCAGGTGGATATTGTTGGAATTGCCAGTTTTGATTAGTAAATGACTGACCCTGTCATGTGCTACCAGGATCTTGTTGGTTATACTATCTGGAGAAGAAAGAAAAATGGTCTTGCAATGTATTTGGGGGCCGATTCTGCCATTAACGATGTTGGTCCATTAGATATAATGGTTATGTTTCTTCTTTTGCTTCTCTAAAGACAACTTTCAGTCCAGGAAGCGATGGGCATTGTTCCGTGTCGTGATCCTTGGCGCAGATAGCGCAAACCCAGAACACTTCCAAAGGGCAATCCCTTGAACCATGTTTCCTTCTGCACCTGTGGCAAAATATGGCTAACGTTTGTTCTGCTTTTATTTTTTTTTGTTTGGCCTGCAACACATCCAATTGTGTAGTCAAAGTGCTTAGAATGTCTATTTTAAAGTTTTCTAAGAGATTGCCAACTTCATCTCGAGTAACACCCCCGCTGGTGATATTGCTATTTCTAATGAAGGGGGTACATATCCCTGATTTGGTCTGTGAACTTCCTCTTATGCACCTGATGCACAATAGGACAATGTCATCATAAGTTTCTTGATAAATATCACCTTTCCTCATTAAATTCAACATTTCTACCCATTCATCTTTCATACCTTTAATCAGAGTTTCCTTAAGTACTTCCCCTGGTAGCGTGCCATAGGGTGATGTTTGTAAATTATATTGAAATCTCTCTACATATTCTTCTACTGATTCATTTTCTTTTGCAATCATTTGAAATATTTCATCTTTTAAGTCTCTAGTTCTACAATAATCCTGATATTTTGTCAAGAAGGCTTGTTTCATTTCATCCCATGATTTTATAGTTCCTCCCCCTAATCCCATGAACCAGCGTAGGGCTGCTCCTTTCAAAGTGAAGGGGAACAATTTTAATTTTGGGGGTTCAGAGGTGTAATCATATCCTCCACATAGGACATCAAATTCAAATAAAAATGCATCCGGGTCTTCTAAGATTAATCCATGAAAGGTTGGCAGGTTTTGTAGGGGAATAGCCTTCATGGGGGCATTGGCAATTGGATCAACTATCAGATATTCCAAAGTGGAAGTCTGGGGATGTTGTGGATTTGGTTGTGCCATTTGATCGAAAATATGCCAAAAATCTTTATGGATTTCTTGATTCGGATATTTTATTTGAATTGATTGGTTATCTGGTCTTCTAGGGGATCTGATTACACTCCCTATGTCTGGAATTTCAGGTATGGTTTCTTCTTTTGCAGGAGATTCAGGATTGGGTGGTGGGTATTTCTTAGTTATCCCACTAGTTTCTCCTTCTCCTTCCTCCAGATTACAACAATTTCCCTCTCCTAAAGGGTTGAGGGGTGGAATATCTGTGATCTGAAAACTTAGCTCAATCCCTTAGGTTTTTCTATGAATCTCGATGTGGGTTGTAGTTGGTGAAGCTGCGACCTGAGGGATTCAGGTGGATCCTTTTCTAGGTCCAACCAAGGCTTGAGATTCTTCTTTTCGGATGATTTCGTCTATGAAATTACTTCTTCCAGGGAGCACCGAGCCCTGGGGTTTGGTAATTTTTGGTGGGGGTTTTGGTTTTTCAATATCTTTCTTCTTAGTCATACACACTTCACACAACAAAAAGGAAAAAAAATCGAAAAGGAAAGAAAAGCATCAGCTAGAGGTAGGCCCTGGTATAAGCATCTTACTTATTGCCTATGTAGGTTCTTACCTTTCGTCTTCAATACCTCACCCTCCAGAGGCACAATCTATGCTACCTTTGACATTCTTCCCTGACAACGGCACCAAAATGTTGGGCTCTAAAGATTTCTAAAAATAACCCTAGTTTAACATTAATTTATCAACCTAAGGATTCGTCCTTTATCTCAAAGAATATCGGCAAAGTCTATACAAATAGCTTATAGAGGCTAAAATCGTGTAGCGAAAGTAGGTATAAGTTTGTCAACAATCAAGTTCCTCAAACATTCATTAAAGATTCTAGGGATTGAAATCTAAAGCTATGCAGAAGGAAAGGAACTAGCTAATCTATTGAATTCATTCTAAGAGCAATAATTGAATCTACATAAAGACTTGTAGGAATTGCTATCATTATGAATCAGAATTGCTGAAAAGAAAAAGGTGAATTACTCCATCTATGGAAAGGAACAAAGACTATAATCTAACTAAAAAGAGACGACAATCATATTTCTATTGAAAGGAACAACAACTATATTCTAGCGGAAAGGAACAACAAATGTAAACTAAGTAAAAGGAATGGAAAATGCAACCTAAGTAAAAGGAACAACAAATGTAAACTTATGAAAGGAACAACAAATGTGAACTTATGAGGAACCTTCATGCATCGAATCTCAGTAATAGGAATTGGAACAACAATCATTCAATACTTCAGGGAATATCTATTTCATGAAACCATCAACACACTTATGCGTTTGTTAACTACTATAAAAAAGAATTGAATCACAAGACAAAATTTGAGCTGATACAATTACAGATCGAACAGTAGCTTCTTCAGACTAGGCCCTCGGTCCTTAGAAGCACTGTTATTTGAAACTCAGTATATAAAAATGGAAAAACTACTCGAGGCTTCTATTGATTTCATAACTGGTACAATATTTTTACAAAAACTACTAACGCATAGCAATTCTATATTCTCTATTCTTGAGTGCAAAATCTCTCCTTTCTTCAAGATCTATTTACCCCTTATATGTTACAATAATCTGGGTAAATTAAGCTATCCTGAGGATGGAGAGATCCTCAGGATTGCTTTACTATTACAATGAGTAACTCAATTATCTTTAAAACTTATTTGCACCATAAAGTCTTCAACCTCCAATAGCTTGCGCATCTTCAAGATTCGCCTTGCTATCTTGGGTTCAACAATATTTAACCAATCCTGCAATAAAACCAGACAATTCCAATCATATTTAGAATCTATGTAATCTAATCTCCAACAATCAACGTTAAAGGGTATATTGTTCATTTTCTATTCTATTTGCTTCTAAATAACCGAAAAGCCAATCAAAATAATATCATGAAATGTGGGAAAAAGGAAGATATTTATACCTTTTTCATAACCTAACACATTCTATGCAGCGTGTTATCTATGAGAAATTTTGTTTCCAATCATTCCTTGATTGGTCCATGTATTCATGACATATCAGTTCATGAATTCTTTCGAGGATTACAATCAGTTTTTACTACCAGAGGTTCACACCTCCATCATTCGGGTTCTCCTTCCTGAATCGTACCCTACTTGGGTATCCAAGGCATACAACTACCTTTAAACGTTCCATACATAACATTAAGACCATAAAACATTTCAGAAGGGATTCTTACCCAATCCCTTCATACATTGTGCCACATAGGCATGAACATTTTTATACCGGTTTTGGCTGTTAGCATCCCCTCTGATATTATCCCATCAGTGGTGCACCATGGGGAATTTTAAAGTCCCTTCAACAATATTTCAACAAGAACTTTCTCATAGTCATCCTCTGATTGAGGTTTTTCATTATTGGCAGTTTTCTTTCTTAATAGTTCTAATCTATTTCTTTCTACACATGACATACCTCATAAACACATTAGTCGTCATGTAAATTAAAAATGCAAGTACCATAGAATTTAAATTAATAAAACATTTTCAGACATGTCCTAGCATATCTGTATGCACTTCATCACATTATCCTTAATGTTTTGATGAGTGAAATACTAATAGTTCTCAACTTTTCCTGCAGTAATACAATCCTCATCACTCTGGTGTCAAAACATCTACTTCTATTAGTAAATCATATTTCTCATTCCAGAGGAAACATAACACATAACAAGAAAAGAGTTAGGGGCTCTTCCCTTCTTCCAATTATTTCTACACTGCCTAGGGATTTCCAACCCAACTGAGTTATCTCTAAAGGCCTTACTTCCTTTTCTTAACATGTCTTCAACCAAGCCTATTCAATCAAACATACTCCTTTATTCATTCAATAGTATCCTATTCATTACATGATGATTTCAAAATGTAATCTAGGATTCTTATGTATGTATATATATATATATATAATCTTGTAGTTCACTGCTCAGTTTCTCAGCAGTTACTAAGGTCGTGACTCTGACCCCCTGAGTCCTGACAGAGTTTTCACACAGTTCTTCCACAGGGTACTCCTTCAACATGCAACTTCTTTATTTCAAGTCCATCACTATCTGTGATGGACTCAACCTCGAGTTAGCTTTTATCTGTTTACCAAATATTCCCTAAGAAATATAAACATGCATCTTTGTCATGTACCTAATTATGTATCCATATGTATTATAGTTTTGTTAACTTACATCCATGATATATTTAACCATGTTCATAATCCTAAGCCTACATGTAACTATCATAGGTATATTTCACAACCCACCTACATCTCTACTTTTAAGATCAGTCAACTCAGGATTGTTCATAATCCTTCTCATGTGATTCTCAAAGGCATAATCATTTTTCTCTTATTATGACAACAAAGAATCTTTGCTCATTTACCCTTTTTATCTAATTATATTAGTATTTCCTTAGGAAAGGGAATACATTCCCCCTCAAGATATTATTTGGAACAAAAATTTCATGACTCTTCGGACTGGAGTCAGCCATGCATCCATAGTATTAATTTAATCTGGACAAGAAAAATTCTTGCTTTATATTTCACTCATCAGGGAAACCATATGGTGCCTACAATTATAATCTTTCATCAAACATGTGCATCACTTTCACGTTTAATATCATTCATACCTAACTGGTATTGATATCAGGCTTCATATTAAGAAGCTTCACAATGCATTAAACAAATTCACTCAAGCATAATTAAACACAGCTAACTATTCATCATGCAAGCTTACTGCTTACACCTTTTACATGTCATTCACACACATGGACATATCATCCTTCTATATCATTTTCCCAAGGATATTCCAAGCATCCTTATGATCATGTATACATATTCGTGTATATCTAGGTGCGTCTATTGCACATTTTTACCAAATGCATTCACTTGATAGTTTAATTTCATCATTAGTGTCCTTTAGTTTGAAATTTTTGTCACTTATAGGACTAATATCACAGTCATATCTCGTATTGATGTTTCCTTCTCTCAAGGAAATAACTAACCTGGGTCAATTTCCTCTTTATGCGGCAACGTCTAACATGAAAACCTTCTTGCCTCAGTGTCCATAGGGTTTTACCCATCTCAATTTTCTCTGGTCATGAAGAGTTATATACTCTGATTTTAATATAAAGCAATAGCTATAACTTCCATGGATCCTACCTGATCCTATTAGATTCCTTTAATCCCACAAAGGTATTAACCATTATATAATCCACCATCATCAGTGCCTGAAGTTCCAACTGCCCATGCTTAGAAGCAATGTTACGAACAATAGGTCATCCATCCTTCGGGCTTCAACTGCTCTTGATAGAACCATGCCACCTTCATCTATCCACATTCAAGTATTATTATAAATGTTAATTATCATATCCCTACTCTGATAAGAGTAGTTATCACTTTGACAAAGGGATAAATTCTTCTGTTGAAATTCAACAAGAATTCCCAAAATCACAGGTTATACATGCAATCCTTCTCCTTGAGGAGTAAATGCAGATAACAATACCTCCTTACACGACTCGTACATGAGCCCAAGTATGCCAAGTGTTGTAACCATGCTTTGATACCAATTTTTAACACACCCACGACGGGGCACAAAAATTTCCGCTTTTCTTAATGGACAAATTCTCCATCCATGGTTTCTAACTTGGAAAGTCAGGGAACCAGTCTGACCTCCCAGTCAAGGATCTCTGATTCTGGAGATAAACGACTCTCTGAGACCTTGATGGTCTCATTCTGTAATTAGACGTAGACCCTTTCGGTTTCCTGGTGTGGGTCTAAAGGTACCCGTGACCCTCCTCTTCGCATCTGTGAAATCTTAGAGTTTGGGCGCTAGCTCCTTTTCTGATAAGCCCCTTTCTTGATATGACCTTGGGTGATAACCTCATGTAACCACACAATTGTGGGCATGGCCAAGGGTGGTTTGAAACCAAACTAATTTTTTCCCCTCAATTCATCCCGATCCTCCACATGTCCTTTCTCCAAAACCGTGGTCTAGATTGTGGCCCGCCCTCAACATTTTAAAGTTTGTGCACCTTCAATCCACGCAATGTGACAAGATATTTGATCTCATGATCTTGATGGTACTCCTAAACTGATGGCTTAGATCTGCCCCTTTTTAAATCAATAGACATGATTTGCTTCAAGACTTCGGCATTTGGAGTTTTCAACTTTCAAACCTTATTTTCTATGCAGTGGATATCTCTCGGAGTGGAAGATCTACTAACACTTGTCCTTCTCAATCCAGTGGTTCACATGAACTCTAGCTCTCCGGACTTTGGGAGTTCTTGTTCAATACCCTCTCTTTCTTTCAGAGTGATTTCTCCCGAAGTGGCAGATCCTTTGCCATGCATCCTCTCAAAATCAACAGCCCTAGTCCTCTTCAGGACTTCGACACTTTTCAACCAAGATGAGATCTATGGCCTTCATATACCTTCCCGATCAACGGTTGAGATTTTTCTTCGGAACATAAGTGCTTTCAAACTCTTCTCCTTCGTGTTCTCTTGGAGTGCTTCCACCTGGAATCCCTGATCTGTCACTATGCGACCTTCTAGATCTACGGTCCATATTCACTTTGGGTCTCCGACTCTCTGGGCTTTGAGAGTTTCAACTCTCAACAGAAAATCTCGAAGAGTTTTTCCCCAAATCTCTGGTCTAATGACACGTGTCTCCTGTCGGCCAACGAACAAGATCCACTTTGGTCCTTCGACTCTTCAACTCTTCGAGCTTCGAAAGTTTCAAACTTCTACGCTCTCGTTTCTTCTGAAGTGCATTCACCTGGAGATTCTAATCTATCGACACACACCCCTCCTGGAGATCAATGTCCAGGACCTACTTCGGCTCTTTACCTAGATTCCACATAATTACACCACATGTCCTCTAGGTTCGATGACTAACATTTAGTTAGGGTCTTAAGAGTTCTCAAACCTCAACTTTCTCCTTTCTTTGAAGTTTGTGGATTTATTCTGCATGTCCCTCTGAATCGGACGTTTGAAATTCACTGCGTATTTTCGGGGTTCAGAAATCTCAACTCTTGACCTTTGGTCCCTCCTGAAGCTCACAATATATCGCCATGTGTCTCTCTATATCCAATGATCCAAATTCACTCCGGACTATGGGTTTTGGGAGTTTCAACTCTCAACTGAAAACTTCGAAGTGATTTTTCCCAGAGCCTTGGATCTATGGAGACGTACCTCCCTTGATGACCAACAGTCAGGATTTAATTTGGCGATTTCAAACTCTCCTTGACCACAAGCTCTCGCTCAGGGGTTGTGGATCTTGTGCCACCTATCCCTCTTGGTGATGAATAACCCCAAATCGCTTCAGGACTTCATGACTTTGGCCAGTAAATCCTCCTATGCACACAAAGGTTAACACTCGTGAAATTTACCTTAGATCAGACGATTATCATCCCCTTGTGCCCAGATCCGATGGTTAGGATTCGTTCCTTCTTAGTGCTTCTCCTTTGTTTCCTTGGACACTGATCTAATGGTCCATGCTTCTCCCCACAATCGATCTGATGGTTTTTGTCACTCCTCCTCTTGATATTTTAACTTCATCCGACTTGGAAGAGTTTTGTATATGTTCAAAGGCCTCATCCTTATTCCTCTTGCGAGCCTGGCTATCTTGGGTATCACTTTTTCTCTTCAAAACATTATCTCTTCTCAGCTTTTCGATTATCTCAGTCCAACGATAACAAAGTACTATGTTACTCCGTGAATTTCCTAAGGGGCTCATGACCATCCATCTCGCAACGGTTCAAGGTCCTGCTGTCATGATATGACCAATACTGAGGTGTCTGTCGATCGACGGTTTACAGTAATTTCGGGGTCCAACCTCCGCAATTTAGGAAGTTCTCACTCAAATCTAGTATAATCCTAGTCATTGATATTCTATTCCCCGAGATCAATGACAAGGGTTGATTGCGGGTTATGAAATAGTAGGTCTTCTAAATTCACCTTCGCACTCAGCAATGATTCCCAACCGTCGATTAAATCGAGTGGCTGGTGTTTGATTTGGTAACTCCATTGAGTATTTGGGTTGATATGATGACCGGGATGGCCCCTCCTCCCATTAAATGGCTCGCATCCATCTGCGATGTCAGATTCTTAAGTCATTGGTAGTAATGGTATCTTGACTATCATTTACTTCCTAGATCTAATGGTCGGGATGTCTCCCGAGCATCCTTAGATCTAAGGTTCAGAGTTAAATTCGGGACTTCGAAACTTTGGGGATTTTTCCTCCCTTACTACGAACTTGTTCAATTCGCCGAACTCGCGAAGTCTAAATGAATCCAAGGGTTAACTCCCATGCTCTTCCTCGTATCCAATGATCACAACAGACCGTGGCTTCTTCCGAACAGATTTATTTCATTCATCTTCCCAAACAAAGGAACCATCCCCTTCGATAATTTGACCTCGCTATTCTCCCTAAGATTTGTTAGCTATTAAAGTCTTAATAGATTTGTGCTCTTTCTTCCAAAATTAACGTTTAGAAGGGTCTTATGCACACCCCTTGTGCTCCTTTATCAATTTTAGAACTTGAGTATTTCTCAGTCTCTGCCTGCTCTATAGATATTTTGTGCATATCTGCACTACCTTTCCCGAGATTAACAAACTTTTTCCTCCCAGAGACTTAGGGTAACTGTGCCAAAGGTCGACGAACTCACAATCCTCTTATTTTAACTTAAGCCACCATAGGGCTTGGGCATTTACGTGTGCAAATCAGACAATTCCATACTTTCTTAAATACACAATCTAAACATGAATAAAGAGATATAGTATAACCATTAAGAAAACATACACATCCCTAGTTTGTTCACAGTATATCCCATTTCATTACATAATTACAGCTCAATTTGACAGGGTTTGAGAATACTTATCTATTACAAGTTGCATCCAACTAACTGACTATGGGTTTGTGCCTTTCCACCCAACCATAGGTTAAGAGGCATTCATTCTTAGCACTCTGGCCACCCCCATGCCAAGCCATGATATCACTAGGGAGTTTGTGACATCTCTCATAGAGACTATCTCTGTCTCAGCGACCCTACGAGGTTTATCATATGCTTCCTCAGCATCAAGCTCGCATTCTGGTCCCTCGGGTCGTGTTATCTGCACTTCCTTTTGGTTCACACATCTACCTTACGAGCTTGCACTCTCCTCTAGTCTCTTACTATGTCTTTGTATGTATCTTACCTTCCCTCCTCTAGAAGGTTTCCTACCTGTCATGTTCCTTCTGTCAGAAGGAATCTTGGGTTTGCAGGTCTCTATGGTACTTCGATATAACATCCTGCAGCTAGACCATGCTTCCATTCATGGGGGTGGTTTATAATTCAACTACTGGTCCTTTCTTCATTAACTGATTTCTTTCCTCTAGAGATATCATGTCTCGTACTTCAAGGATTCACCCCCCCCACCCAATAGTCAGTTATGGGGAGTTAACAATAATACATTTACATTATCCACGTGCCTTAGCATGGTAATCCTATGTTATGATTAATTACAAGCTAGGGAAAACAGGGTGTTACAAGGAGTCTTAGAGTCTAAGATAGGATATTCAAATGAGTAAAATGTTGGAAGGTTGAGGGACATTGCTTGTTGCATTGTTTTCTCTGAAGTTTGATCAAGAGATTGTTGCTCCTAAATGTTCTCTGTGTTTTCTATGGAAACTCCATGATCATTTTCTAATTTATATTTTTCCTATTCAATATTGTCTTGTTCTTCCTTCTTTATAGCTTCCTCTTCTAATCTAAACTTTTCTTCTACCTCAAGACTTGTGTTTTCAATTTTTTCAGCTTCTTCCTTCAATTTTTGTTCCTCTTCTTTTCGTATTCTTTGAGTTTTTTCTTGTAGTTTCTATTATTTCTCTTTTTTGGCTTTATTGTCCTTTGCTTGTAATCCCTTCTCTATCTCTTTATTTTCCTTTTCCTACTCAACTTTCATCCTCCGTTCTTCCACTTCTTAATTCTTTCTTCTTCAACTTTGTCCTTTTATTCCTCTTCTTTATTTAACAACCTTTCTGCTTTAGCCAACTTTTTTTTTACTCTCTCCATTTCCTCCTCTAAAGACATACTATAAGTGGAGGAAAAATCCTTTGAATGGAGTCTTAATTTTACTTCCTCCCAAGTTACATCATTCTCAAATGGTAGTTCCTAGTCCCATCACTCATGTGCATAATCCCATGTGATTGATACTATTTTGGTGTGATTGACAACTAGGCCCAAAGGATCATGTATTTTGAATTGGTCTTGTAGAAATATATATTCCAACATGGGATTTGCTTCTTCTCTTGCTTGATTTTAATTTAGCAATCCATAGTGTCCGATGTACATGTTATAAGGAATAAAGGTTAATTTCCTTTCATCCACTAATGTATCCTTAAAACCTTACAAAATATTTTTGTATGCAACCTCTCCCATTAATTTTTTAATAGGTTACATTTCCTGGGGAAAACCCTTATGTACTTCCACTTATTTCAATGATGGTTCCCAAGGTAAACCCTAGAATATTCATGGAACAAGGCAAGTCAACAACAAGGCTCGAAGATATTAAAATAATATACTTGGTGTAATCTGCATGAGGTTACTTCAGTTGACCCTTGCCTTGTTCAAGAAGTCAAAACTATGAGTAGTTATTAACTGCCTCAACCACCAATATTGTTCCTCATAATAGTTCACACAGTTCCATTTAGGTTAGGTACGTTAGTAGGAGTATGTTTATTCCTTGAAATATTATGTTGGCTTTCTAAACAATATTAATGTTTTCTTCCTAAAAACATCTCTGCTCCACCTTACCCAACCACTTCCTCAATTACCCCTTGTGTATCATGGCTAATACTTTCAAGGTTGTTCCCTCTCATTCAGTTGTCTGGTGTCTTTCATTAATTAAAACATGATTACAAGATTAATAAACATAATCATATGAAGTCTTAATCATAATTAGAGTTATGGGGGAAAACAAGGTGTAACATTCCCATCCCCCTTAAATAAACACCGTCCTCATTGTTTAAAACACCATGTATATAAAATTATATAGAAAACAAAAATAGGAATGCCAATATCATGACATGTTTCATCTCCCATGTAGCGTCATCTACTCCAAAGTGCCTCCATTTCACCTTGACTTGCACAATGGCTCAGTTTCATATCATTGTTTCTGTCTTGTCCAGGATGCATTTAGGTTTGGGTTGGAGTTATCCCCCTGGTTCCAACTGTATCACATTCCAATCAATAACATGATTAGTATCATGCACATATTTCCTTAATAAATATATATGGAATAGATTATAAGCTCAAACAATAAGTGGGAAATCAAGTATGTATGCTACTGGTCCTATTCTCTTTAGGACTTCGAATGGTCCAAAGTAGCAGGGTGCCAACTTATCACACATTCCCATTCTCAGGGAACTTCTCTTAGGTTTTACTTGGAGATGCACTTGATCTCCCACTTTTAACTATTGGTGATATCTCTTGCTATTTGCATAGCTCTTTTTTTTGTCTTAGGAGAATTTGATATTTTGTCTTATCTTAACCATGGATATTCCATCTACTTCAACAATTTTAGTCCAAGTGTGATTCTATCCACTAGAATTTGCAGGGTGATTGGAACTCTACACTTCCTTCCATAAATATCCTCAAATGGGCTCATCTTCAATTAGTCTTAGTAACCATTATTATAGGGAAAATATACCAAAGGTAGATACTCTTCCCATTACTTGGGATGAGGCATAACATCCATCCTCACCATGTATTCTAGCACTTTGTTCACTCTTTCAGTCTAACCATGTGTTTGAGGATGATAGCCCATGATAAATGCCAATTATGATCCCAAATGGCACCACTACAAACTCATAGTGTCCATACCCTTTTCTAAAGGTTTTCATGTGGATATCCTCGTCTTTGATTATCACTTGGTGATATCTTGACCTCAAATTGATTTTTTATAAAAGTGTATCTCCTTTGAGATGGTCAAAGAGATCATCTATACTAGGCAAAGGATACCTGTTCTTGATGGTCATCTTATTCAACTTCCTATAGTCAATGCACAGTCTCAAGGTTCCATCCTTTTTCTTTAATAACAAGGTCGATGCTCCCCATTGCAATACACACGACCTAATGTAGCCTTTTTCCAACATTTCTTTTCATTTTACCTTCAACTCCACCAACTATGGTGTACTCATTCTATAGGGTATCTTTGAAGCTGATATTACTCTAGCCACAAGATCCATAGAAAAATCAAGAACTCTCCTTGGAGGTAGTCCTGGAAATATTCAACCTTCAAATCCTTGTTTTTTGTTGAGCTAAGTACTTGTATAACATACAAGGGGAACCCTTTCTGATTGAACTTCTTAAGCTGGAACATTGATATTTTCCTTATTGAAACTGTATTTTGAATGCCTTGCAAAATTCTTTTGTTGCCCTCATTCTCTTCACATTCCAAATCATTCTCATAATAGTTTACTTTTTCCTTGTGTGAATCTATCCAATCTATACCCAAAAACACATCATATGTTCCTAGGGGTAGGACATTCCAGGTTGCATGAGTATGTATTCCATTTATTTCAATTGGATAATATTAAATCACCTCAACCACTTTCCTCTTGGTTCTAGTGGCTAACTGATCCAACCATGCTTTTGCATGTTTATTCCTCTGTAATTAACATGCCTCAAAAAATTTAGGTGAAATATAACTGATGTTAGACCCTGGGTTAATTAAAATAGAGATAGGTTTCTTGGTAATAATACCTTTCAACAACACTAAAGAAGCTTGGTGGTCTTCTTGCTGATTCTCCACGGCTGCATATATTCTTGGCATGGTTCTTGCTACATCATTGACTTTATCTACTTCCTGTACATTATACACCTTCCTTTTATCATTTTTCTATGGGGACAATACCTCAAAAAGGGTGGTTCTCCACATCCCTAGCATTGCAAAGGTCCTTTATTAGGATACTATATTATTTCTCTTTCCTTCTCTATTTTCCTATTTCCACTTTGACATGGAAAATTTTGTTGGTGCACACGTATGCTTGGTTGACAAAACTATGCACCCTTCTTGGAATTCTTGTATGGAAAGGACCTGAATCCCTTCTTTTGAAACCCACTCTTTTCCTTCTTCTTCTAGTATTTTAAAGGCTCTTTCTTATGCTTAAATTGGTCATAGAAACACATGGCCTTTCAAATAGTTCCTTCTAATGTCTTGGGTTTATCAAAATCAATTTAGTCTTGGTAGGACTATGGAAATCCACTAAGAAAAATTTTCAGTCTCGATTTCTCATCCTCGAGGTAAGGGACATACCACAACAAATCCATACAACGTTTTTCATATGCATCCATGGTAAGTTGTCCCAACTTATTCTCATGGAATTCCTTGATAAGTAAGCCTTACTGAAGTATTTGTTAAACCATTTCTAGTTCAATTTGATTTCCTTCAATCCCTTAACTTCCTTAAGGTATTTCCACCAAATGAAGTCTCCTCCATTCAGGTTAAAAATGGAAATCCTTTACTTAGTATTATTGAAGTAATTGTGTACCCAAAAAATACTTCTTCAGACCAAACAACCATGCCTCAACTTCTTCTCCTTTATTTATTTATCCATCAAAGGTAGGTGGCTTAGTCTTCTTGAATTCTTCAGTCAGAGAACTCTGAGAATTATTCCTTTTTTTCTTATTAGGGACACTTGACTCTATGACACTACAAGCTTCTCTTATTAGGGAAATAACCAACAACAAATAACTAAGAGAGGACACCTTTCCTCCCAAATGTAAGCCTTACTATAAAGTTTCTTCCTACAATACTCCACCCCCATGTGAAGCCATGATACCACAAGGGGAATGATTTATCTAGTTTCCAATATTAGGATGATCTGGGAAGGTTACTCTCTTTCCTCCACTATCAAAAATAGAAGTTTCCCCCTTCCCACTAAGCTTGGGGTATCTATAGGTTTATCAAGTAGTTTATAAACTAGATTTCCTTTTCCTAAGGGAGTCCCTTATCTGTTATAGAGTCCCTCGTTGACCTCCACTTAACAGTTATGGTTTCTATACAGTAAGTACCAAGTTGTATCCCTCTATTGCTCCAGTCTTGATCATGCTTTTCTCTATTTCAGAGTGATCATCATTAAATCAGACGAGCTTCCTATTTTATTCAAGGAAATATCTCCCTTCTCTTCTCTCTAGTCTATGCAAATGAACACCTATTTTCATTGTGCTCTTGGCCTACAAATCCATCGCTCTTGTACTCTTTCTTAGATTGTTCTTCTGATGCCACTCTCAGTGACTATCTATTCTCTCCTCTCTTTTTATATTTCTACTTGTCTTTGTGCACATCTGGATAGCCTACTCATATGTCTCTCTTCCTTTTGGTGACCTGGTTTTTCTTTTCACCTTTTGTCTCTCCTTCCCCAATCCATCGAGGTTCTCGTGGATTCCTACAAATGAAACCTGTTGATTTGAGGTTCGAATTCCTGAAGGGGAAATCTGTGGTGTCCTCTGCATCAGGTTGCTTCAGCTGACGCTTTCCTTCTTTAAGAATTCAAAACTATGAGTATTTATTAACTGTCTCAACCACCATGTTAAGAACCAAATATGAATATAGCATAGAAAAACCTCAAAATAAGTACTCAACGCCTTGAAAAAGAGATAATTTCAGATAATAAGCCTCTTCGAGGGGCCAACCTCCTTTTACCCCACATAAATGTTCAAGTACAAGATGATTCCAAATGAAAATGTCTCCTTGGTATATATAGGAGACTAGGAGGTATAATTACAACTAATGGAATA
>ML796389.1:39790-52759 GCA_009831015.1 Picea engelmannii
TTTGTTACTATCCTCTTTTGTAAATCATTTATGTCCTGACGCATTTCTTCACCTTCATCAAGAGTCCAAGTAGGATTGTCTGGAGGCTTATTTGGTGTAGAAGTTCCCTTTTTGGGTGGCATGTTGGCGAAGTATCACTTTTGAACCTTGATTTTGAGGTGGTTTTGCTAGACAATCTTTCTTCTATTGTATCTCCCAAGTTTCGACCCTTCTGGGTATGAAACTTTCTTTTATGTAGTTATCTGATATTCCTTCTCTGCAATTCCATAGGTCTGATCAAAATTGGATGTGCCAAGTGGAATTTACTGTAAATTCCCCACAACTTGCTGATTTTTGGCCTTTCTAGGAGATCTCATTTGTATAGCGTTCCCTGCACAAAATAATTGATATAAAATTCTAAAACTCGTACCAGAAATACTACAGACTGTCCAATATCCAATGAAACTAGTCTCACTCAATTTGGATACTCTAGGAAGAATTTATGATTGTTTTACCTGGAACACCTTCTCAAGACTAGTCAGTAGGACTAGTCAGATACCCTATCTTCCACAGGGTGTATCTACAAATGTAAGATCACCCAGAAGCTGAAATTTTTACCACAGATACCTTACTAATTTATGTGAATATCGTATGGATTTTAGGGTTTTAAACATTACATAAAAATG
The DNA here is from genome assembly GCA_009831015.1 of Picea engelmannii. Lineage (NCBI taxonomy): Eukaryota > Viridiplantae > Streptophyta > Pinopsida > Pinales > Pinaceae > Picea > Picea engelmannii. The sequence goes on from ML796389.1 coordinate 40,456, forward strand.
TTTATAGCGAAAATTCTGCAATGACTCAGTTCAGGATGATTCCAGAACCCTACCTTGCATGGGATATATCTCCGAAAGCATAAGGCCTCAGGACCTGAAATTTTAACCCAACGTACCTTGAGCCGTCTAATAAATATCCTCCAAGCCATTCCTTCTGAAACATTGTAGAAATAAATTTATAGAAAAAATTCCAAGGTGTCTCAGATGTAGTAGAGAAACCCTAAGACCTTGAGCTCTGATACCATATGTTAAGAACCAAATATGAATATAGCATAGAAAAACCTCAGAATAAGTACTCAATGCCTTGAAAAAGAGATAATTTTAGATAATAAGCCTCTTTGAGGGGGAAACCTCCTTTTACCCCACATAAATGTTTAAGTACAAGATGATTCCAAATGAAAATGTCTCCTTGGTATATATAGGAGACTAGGAGGTATAATTACAACTAATGGAATAAACAAGACATAAATAAAATAACATTACTAATGTAATATGCCCCAATTAAGGGGTAATGAGCCAATATTAGGGCTTAACACACCAGTCTTGTTCTTCACAACAATTCATGTGGTTCCATATAGGTTTGGTACACTGGTAGGTGTATGTTTATGCCTTACATGCATAAGCTATATTTCCTTACAAGCATAAGCTAGCTTGCTAAACAAGATTCATGTTTTCTTCATAAAAAACATCTTAGCTCCACCTTACCCAACCACTTCATCAATTCCCATTTTTGTATCATGGTCAATACTTTCAAGATTTTTCCCTCTCATTCAACTATTTGCTATCTCTAATTAATCAAAACGTGATTACAAGCTTCATAAACATAATCATATGAAGTCTTAAGCATAATTACAATTATGGGGGGAAATAGGGTGTTACAGTTCCACTAGTATTGGAACCTTGTGAAGGTTTTACACTTGGGTGATATATTTTGTGGTAACATAACCAAGCTAAATCCATAGTTAATAAAAGTTTTCCACATAAAATGTTGTTCACCTTGAGAATGGGTGATGTTCATTTTGTAGCCAAGTACATAAATGAATTTAGTACTATTTTGATCTAGTTGATCTCAGTTGGAATGAACATGTATAAGGAGGATCATTGTATGACTCTTTTGTGTTCTTTTCTAGGTTCATGGGATAACTTGGTTATGACGATTTTAAGAACTCTAAAGACATCGATGCTTGATTAGTTTGTGTGTTCTTTACTTTCATAGGAGGTGATGAAAAATGATATTGTATCTGCCAATGAGGGTTTGGGTGTTCGTGGAAGATTGAAGGATAAAGGAAAGAAGAGAGAAAAGGGAAGATTCAAATCCCATGGGAGACATAATTCTTCTAGAAAGTTTAAGGAAAAAGGTTGGAATTGCAACAAGGTTGGGCATTTCATAAGAGTTTGCAAGGAAGAGAAAAATAATAATAATAAGGAAAAGAACGATTTTGATGATGAGCCTGAAAAAATATTCTTAGGAGGTTGGTAGATACACATTTTTTGTAGTTTTGGAAAACCATGTAGTCCAAAGTTCATGTTTGATAGCCATGGGAGCTTCCTTCCATATGAATTCTCATTATCACTAGTTTTCATTGTATGAGAAATATGATGGTGGGATGGTATACCTTAGTGATGAATCTCTTCTCAGTATATTTGACCATGGTAGAGCCTTGATTAACTTCCCTAATGGAAGAGTGAAGGGGATCAATGGACTTTTTCACATTCCAGGTTTGGAATGGAACCTACTATCAATAAGAAAACCTGATGTGGGTGTGCAAATAGTTTTCTTTAAGAAAGGATGTAAGATGGTTCAAGGAGATATTGTTCTCACTAAGGGTGTTCATGTAGGCACTTTGTTCTATATTTATGTCTGCACCATTGTATAATAGTTATTCAACTTTTGTAGTGGGGAGATTTGTAGGATCTACACCTTCACAATCACAAACCTATATCTTCTTCTCATGGCCATGCCTTCTAGGTACCTAAACAAGCTCTTTCCTTAGAAATCAAGTTACCTACAAAGAATACAATGCTATGGCACCAAATATTGGGCCATATAGGTGATACGGGTCTACGATTCTCAAAAGAAAAAAAATTGTGGATGGATTGAATGATTGTACTCTTGAATTTGATTTTTGAAATAATTTCATATATGGAAAGCAAAATCATCAATTATATTCTAGTTCTCACAAATCTTCTCGGTTGTTGGACTCATTCTCATGTATTTGGTTTAGTTGAAGTTCCTTTGATTTATAAGGATTTGTAATATGTTTCATTCATTCATGATTATTCAAGAAGGGAATGGGCTATTTTCATAGAACTAAATATGGGGCTTTTAGTAAGAATAAGGAGTTTAAAGATCTCTTGGAAAATCAAACTAGTAGGAAGATTAAGGCATTGAGGAATGATAATGGTAGTGAGTTTTATTCTACATAGTTTGATAAGTTTTATAAGGAGAATGACATTGAAATAGATAAGAAAATTACATATACCCCTCAACAAAATGGAGTTGTAGAGAAAATGAATAAAAAGTTGATGGAGAGAGCTAGGAGTATGCTTAGTGAACATGGATTAGATAATAAATTATGGGTATAAATAGATTCTACTGCATGTTAATTGACTAACAAGTATACCACATCATCTCTTATAAATAAGACCTATTTAGAGTTCTATATGGGAAAGAATCCATCAATTTAGCATCTTTGTGTTTTTAGTTGTGATACATATGCTCACATGCCTAAGGAGAAGCCATCAAAGTGGGATAACAAGGCTATGAAATGTATCTTCATTGGCTATGGTGTTGGTGTGAAAGGGTACAAGCTTTCGGATCCTATGGATGGAAAATTTTTGTATAGTAGGAATGTTATTTTCAAAGAATTTGACCTTTTTCCAATAGTGGTGAAGTTAGAAAAGGATGAGAAAAAGTTAGTGGTTTAGCTACCATCCAATACCGAGAAATTGAATAGAAAAATAAATAAGAAGTTAATTATAGACTTGATGAGGAGGAGGGTTTAGAGAGTTCAATAGAGGAGGAAGAAACACCACTTCAAACTTTAAGGAGGTCCACTCAACAAAGAAGGAAACCAAAAATACATAATTATAGGCTATCTAATTTTATATGTATATTTGTTTCATTTGCTAACACTGATGAACCTATAATTGTGAAATAGGTTATGGAGATGGAAGATAAGGAGCCTGGAGATTGGACATGGATGAAAAAATGGCACGATGGATTCACCTTGTTGACCAATATATTATCACGTTCATTCATAAAGGGTGTTTTAAAATTGTGAAAAATTAAGTGAATATATCATAGGTATTGGTGGNGCAAGGTATAAGGGGGTTCATAGCTATTGGGGGTTACAAAAAGGGTTATTTATTAAAAATTAATGATATCTAGTAAAAATAGGGAGTTTTATTCTTGGAAATATGTATCAGGAGGGGAGTTTAAAAAAATGATTTTGGGAGTTGTTTATCAATATTTAGTGCAATTAGGGGTATTATTTAATCTCTTATTAACATGCATGATATGTCACAGTTTCATTGGGTGAAGGCCTTGTGGGAAATGGATTCACTTATAAATAATGATACATGGGAATTGGTATTGTTGCTTGATGGATGGAGAAACATTTCGTGCAAATGGATGTTCAAAAGGAAGATTAGTTTAGATGGAAATGTTGAAAAGAACAAGGTGAGGTTGATTGCAAGAGGATATTCCCAAGTTGAGGGGATAGACTTTGGTGAGATATGTTATAAATTTTCTAAGTTAGCATCTATTAGGTTCCTATTATGTATACCAAAAACGTCTGATTTAGAGATAGAACAAATGGATGTGAAAACAACATTCCTACATGGTGGCTTGAAGGAGAAGATCTATATGACACAACTAGAGAACTATGATGAAAAAGGTAAAGATTCATTGGATGACAAATAAAAAAAGTCTTTATGTGGTCTCAATTAGTCTTTAGATATGATTTTTGATATCCAATCAAATCATTGTATGTATTAAAAATAGGATGGCGGTCATTTCCTTGTTATCACTCTATATGTTGATGACATGTTATTCTTTGGTAACAGTAAGGATGCAGTTTAAGATTTGAAGTATTATCTTTTGGAAAAAATTGATATGAAGGGTTTGGGGGCTATAAAATATATATTAGGAATGAATATTAGGAGAGATAGAGAAAATATAAAGCTTCGATTGAGTTGGATTAAGTAAACTTTGTGTTACAACGTTTTTGCATGGAATATTGCAAACCATTTAGTGTTTTTGATTTATGTGGGAACTAAGATTTTGGTTAAGCAATGTACTACAACACTTTTAGAGATGGAGGATATGGATTTTGTTCCTTATGGTTACTATAGTTGGTAGTTTTATGTATTCTATGGTATGCACTAGAACAAAAATTCCTCAATTAGTGCGAGTCTAGAGTCGATTCATGGCTATTACTAGATGTGAACATTGGGTTGCAGTGAAGAGGGTCTTCAGGTATTTGCAAGGTACTTATGAATATTCCCTTTTCTATCATAGTGACATTTTATAGGACCCTCAATGAGTGGATATATGGGGTTATGTAGATTATAATTTTGCAGGGCATGTAGATAGAAGGATATATACTAGCATATATGTGTTTTGATTGTTTGGTGGAGTAGTAAGTTGGATGAGCAAGCAATAAGTTGTGGTCACTTTGTCCACTGCAAAGGTAGAGTATATGATAGGTACTCATTCTTGTAAGGAGGAAATTTGACATATGAAACTATTTTGAGAAGTATGACATGTTAGACAATTATTATAGTTCAATGTGATAGTAACCATGTCATTTGTTTGGCTACAAACTCTACCTTTCACATGAAGAAAAAAATATGTATATCCTCTATCATTTTGTTAGGGACATGGTAGAGGATGGAAAGGTGATATCAGAGAAAGTTGAAACTTTACAGAATGTTGTATATGCATTGAAAAAACCGGTGAGTACAGGTAAATTCAAGTCGTTCCATCAGTCTATGGGCCTTATGCCCCCTAGAAATTAGCTCATAGTTTGACACATTCTCCCTTATACTCTCTCAACATATATGAAAAGTAAGATAATGTTGGGGTAGGTGTGTCCTACACCTTGTAGTCATGTAGTATATTAGGTAATGATTGTTGAGAAGTAATAGGGAATACATGTTGAGCAATAACATGGAGTAAATGTTGAGTAGTGGTAGGGAATAAATGCAAATCACTAGCATACAATTAATGGGAAGCAACAAAAATTGGCCAATTAATCGTTTGTAGTTTGTAGCATGTAGAATTGGAAAACCATAAATGGTTTAGGGTTTTATTATGCCTATTTATCGATTGTTAGGTTTGGAAGAAAATGGTGTGTGAGGTTTAACTTACTGCTATGTTGCCAAAATTTCTTCAAAAATGTATTATTCATAAATTGAATGGTTAAAATAAATTATAGTGTCTTTGTGCTATTGTTGAACACTATTGTTTAGATCATAGAGACACTATAATTTATTGTAACCATTTAGTTGATGAATAATATACATTGAACATACTTTAGGGTGTGGGGATTTTGTCCTGAAAGGGTTTTCCCAAGGAAATAGTTGTGTAATGGGTTTCTATTTCTTTCATCTATTTTTTTCTTATCATCTGCAATAGCTTTTTAATTTTTTCTACACATTCTTCTCGCACTGGTTAGTTTAGGAATCATATTTTTCACCTCTGCTCCTTTTAATTTCTCACTCGGTGAGGCTATTATGTTAAAATCACCACCAATGACACAATGATTATGGCCTATCGTTGTTCCTATATTTTGGAATATCTCTAGAAAATCTAGTTTTCTGGTAATAACATTGGGTCCATAAACATTGGTTATTTTTCATCCCATTGTAGGGATAGTGCAACTTCTTATGAAGTTGTCTAGAAATATCATGGTTGGGTTCCATAGAATGGTCAAGCCTCTGAAGATTCCATCCACACTAATAGTTATTAAATCACATCCTTTCCAACATCTTGACGTGATCTTTTTCATTACCTCTCTATCATATTTAGTTTCTTGAATAATGAAAATAGTGGGTTTGTCTTTAATAATCATATTCTTGAGTATAATTTTCTTACCTTTACCATTAACCCCTCTAATATTCCATGATGCTATATTTATAGTTAAAATTTGGGTTGAGTGATGAAGTATTTATATCACAGAGTTGAAATTTGTCTAGAGTCTAATAGTTGGGCTCCCTCCTAGAGTTTTTACAGCATAGGTTTCTTCCTTTTTTTTCTTTCTTTCCCTATTGATTTTTTTGTAGTTTTGCTCGACTTTGTTTTGCTTGTCACCTTGACAAATCCATCCTTTTTATACCTTTTATTTCCTACTTTTTGAGATTATCTATGATTATTATATGGAGGTCCCTAAATAGATGTTTTTTATCATGGAATTTCCTATAGAGGAAATGTATGTATTCATAGTTTAGGGTCTATACCCATTCTTAATCTTAGAAGCTGATGCAAATGGATTTTGAGAGATCTCTTGAAAAATTCATATAAACACAAATTATTGCATAGGATATATTGTTACATAAATATTCCCCTATGGATAGGAGAACTTTCCCTTGGAGTAAAGACCCCTCTACCAAGATACAAAACTAACTTTGGACACTACCATTCCTATAGATTCATTTTATCCATCGAAAAAGAGAGAAGGAGGGGAAGCATGATGTACCTCACTTACGACATTTGTCCAAACTGCTCCAATCCGCAAGTTCCAAATAGTACCTACAATGGACAACAAGAAATAAACAACTATCTCCTAATATAAAGGATTGGATAAAATCAATCGATCTATGAATATTAAGACAAGCATAAACAAGCACATGTAAACACATACTAGAAGGAAATAGGCCAAGTATATTAATGAGAACTTCAAAAGGAAAATTAAAATATTTAGATGATGTTGCAGCAACCTCTCCAAGTCCTCCTCATCCAACCCTTGCTCGAAAGATCCACAATCAAAATAACAATGCTTTGCTGATTTTTTCCTCCTTTGTTCACCATGAGAATGCCTCCATTTATAGGCTTTGAGAGGTTCAACCACCTTGGGTATATTTAGAATTAGTTGAGGATGTGGCTCCAATATTTGTGATATCTCCCTTAGATGTATCCCATGAGTTAGATACAAGCCAAACCAACTCAATCCATCCATAGTTGTCTTTAGAAGAAAATGGGATTTATTCCAATATTTCCTCAACCAACTCGATGCTCCCTTAGAATGGGAAACATAGTGCTACAACACTCCCTATGAGATGGAAAAAGAGTGCTACCACTCCTTTTATATGAGTAGGGGAGCGTCGATCTTCCCAAAAGTTGCTAATATGAGAAATTCCTATAGAAAAAAATTTGTTCTGACTATCATATGATGGGGCTTCTTCTTCTAACTTGTTTTAGGGGTTGTATGAAGATGTTTCATGGTGTTGTTCATGATGCGACACTTACATAAAGAGAATATGACACTTATGACACTTGCAACAAAAGTGCACACTAATGACACGTGTGATAATGAGAATGCATCATTGTCGAAGTGAGGAATTTTGATGTGTAACATATATATCTCCCTATTCTAGTGATTTATGAGGTTTTGATGAAGCATGCCATTTTGTTTCCTATTATTGTAAGTGTATCTTCATCCAAAAATTGTTGAGGGAATGAATACAACCAAATACACACTAGAGTTGTTGTAAAATATTCCTTTTCAGCGTTGAACTTCTTTGTCTGGAAACTTATATGTAAACCTGTCGAGTTGAATAAATATGGGTCATTCTCAAAGAACCTCTATCTATATTTCACACTTGTAAAAGTAGATGTGAAAAGACCCTTGTACCCTAGATTCAAATATACATGGCTCTTAATATTCCATCTTGATTTTATCCACCATATTAAATCCTTTTTTTTATTTCCAAATCCCCTAGAAATTCCCTATGACTACATGATCCTCCATATACTATATGTAAAACCCAACCCTAACTCATGTGACTTTATACCTAGGGTTTTCAACCATATTGACTAGGAAACCTCGATGTCGGATATTTGTTATGTTGATTAGATCTAAAGTCCTAGCATCCTTTTCCTATTATTCTATTCCTATAGCCAGAGTATCTAGTATTCATTTTCTTGCACCCTCCATTTCCTTTTCCTTACTTCTTGGGTTGTTATATTATTTGTAGTTAAATAACATTCAATTGACTAGCTAGTCGAGGTGGATCGACTGGGTGATAAATCAACCGACCAATTAAGTTGAGTAGATGGTTAAGTTGAAGTTCAAGTGATTTATTGGGAATTCGAAGGTCGAATTTATTGACCAATATGTTGAAAGTTCCACCGATAGGAGGTCAACAGGGGATCAAGTGGAAACCAATTGAAGAACTATTGGAGGTCGTCTGGGTAGTCAATTGGTAACCAAATGGAAGTCATATGTAACAAAATTCTGAGATTCATGGGTTTGCAACCTATTATTTGCATGGATTTTTAACCATTTTTGGGTGTCGTGATTTAAGTTTTTTCATGCTTTAAATCCTATAAATGAGTTTTGTTGTAATTGTAACAAGTTGAATATTATTTATAAGAATCATGAAGGTTATGTAGATGCAAGACGAATTAGCTATAGGGTTTTTCTTATGTAAAGAAAGATAGTATGATGGTGATTGTGTCTTAGGTGTAGAGTAAGGTTAGTCATGTAACTCTTTATTCAATGAATGATTAAGAAAAAAATAAGGCAAAATGCTCAAGGAATGTTGGTTTTCCTGGTTAAGGGTTTCAAGGTTAAAATCTTTGTGTATTGTGTTTGTTTGTAATTTACTTTGTTCTTGAATTTGTCTTCTCTTTCTTGGTTGGTTTAGTGTGGGTGATTATTTCCTTAGATTTGGTATTAGATCATATCTATTTCTATGTAAAAGTTGTATCAAAGAAAGGTTAATCGGATCTTGGATATAAGTTGAGCCTAGATCCAATGGGAGTTTTAAGTTAGTAATATTTAAAATTTGTCTTGAAAGAATCGAAAGAATTTCGAGGATAGATATCGAAAAATTCAATGGCTATAATTTTGATCTTCGAAATATTAAGATGAAAGATCTCCTTGTTGATCGAGAATAGTGGAAAACTGGAAGCCCTGGAACCATTTTGACAGGTATGTTGAGGGAAGAATGGGAAAAACTTGAGATAAGGGAAAGGAGTATGATTCAACTATGTCTTGGATACTCGATATTGTTGAATATCTAAGGTGAATACCTAATAGAGAAATAATGGGATAAGTTGAGAAGCTTGTACTAGTCAAAATCCCCAGTAAACAAGTTATTCCTTCAGAAGAAATTGTATCTTATGAGGATGAGTGATGGGATATCGATAACAGAGAACCTGGATGCATTCAATACTATAATAATCCAGTTATTGTCTGTGGATATTAAAATAACCGACGAGGAGAAATGTATAAACATGTTATGTTATTTTCCAGACTCCTAAGATAACTTAGTCATGGCTATAGGGAGTAATTTGACTACATAAATGCTTGAAGACATGGTTTCATCTCTATTTTCAGAAGAAATGAGATGAAAGAACATGGAAGGATTGACCAAAGAGGGCTTCATGATGAGAGGTTGATTGGTTAACATAGATAAAGGAAAATTCTCTGGTAGAAATTCTAATTCAAAGGGTAGATGTAAATCCCCAATTAATTTGACAAGAAGATGCTTGAAATGTGGTAAAGTTAGGCACTACAAGAGAGAAAGAAATTCAAAATCGATTGAGATCATTCCAGGATCCAACGAGAAGAAGTTGATTGAGAGAAACATGACTCTAGATAAAGGAGATGTTGTGTATCTGGTGTTGACCAATACCGATTCATATCATGATGTTTGGTTGATCAACTTAGGTGCATCCTTTCACATGACACCCAACAAATAATGGTTATGTGAATATGAGAGATATGAAGGGGAGATTTATTCTTAGGGGACTGTTATAGAAAGATTTCCCTCACCCTATGCAATCTTGTGCAGAAGGCCTTTTTCCATTTCCCCATGCAGACTTATCATCCTTGTTTGTAAAATCCAGAGCTAAAAATAAATAGTTTTCCACATGTACGCATATTTCCTACTATACATCATGCGTATACGCAGGTTGCTCCACTATAGCCCATGTACATTGGGATTTGTGCCAAAAAATGAAAATTAATGTCGAGTTTCCATGTCACGATAGGGGATCTATGATCCTTGGCCTTCCATATACTGGAAACATTGTGACTCATCCCTTTAGTTCCATTTTGAAGGCTATAAATGGGCCAATTTCGAGCTATGGAAGAGGAGAAAGAATTCAACTTTGAGATCAAAGTTACTCTAGAGAAATTATTTACTTCATATGGAGTTAGCATCCCTTTTTCCTTTAATTATAAACACAGTGTTCAACCCCCAAGACCTTCCCTTATTGATTGAGAACCTCATTACTTCTCTATTATGAGCTTGCCTTTGGTGGAGGATTGAAGTGGTGGAGACCCAACTGGAAGGAAAATAGTTTCTTCGGTTATGAACCGTGTAGACACAGAAGTCTGTAAAATTTTCACTTCTACTGATCATATATGACATAAACACGCTACCCAGGGAACGTCTGCTCCCTCAGGACCTTTCTCTTCCTTCGGCCCGAAGAGCTGGAATGCTCTTCTAATCCCTTATCGGGACTTTTCTACACACACAGAACTCTCCTTCTGATCTCCCTTTGTGCTATCGGGAAATCGGAACTCGCGTGATCGCGAGTCTTCAACTCACGGGATCGGTGCTGGAAAATCCCCGAACCCCGATGAATATTCACCACATATTCCTTACTCTTGTCGGGAATTCTCCCGTCGGAAAATCGCCCCTTACGAGGTCGTAGACAACTTGCTTCGCAAATCCCCGATTCTCGATGACCTGTCAATCAACACTGATCTTATCCCAACTTCGCGGGACTTTGACTCTATCGCGACTTCGCTACTCACGACCTCCAGCACTCGGTTCCCCAACTCCTGAGTCCCGATGTGTCGAGACGCCGATACTCTCCTGTCGCACTTTCACTACCTCGCATCCTCGCCTCTTTTAATGCAATTCCTTGCATCTTCAACTCACAAACCTCTAAGTTCGTGATATGCCGATGCCACTTGGCGTTGGCCCATGGCAAGGTTCAACCTTCCAACACCTATCCTATTCCCTGGTGCCTATGGCCCACACTCCAGTAGTGATCGGGAAATCGCGTTTTGGGATATTGCGATTCCCGTAACACTTGTTCACGGACCCTTCCAAGTCCCAATCTCTGATGCGGATGACACCTGTCCTCCACTGGAATGCTATAACTGTGGGACCGTCGCGTTTTGAAATTTTGTGACTTCTCCTGTCGTGAGTTTCTCGTCATCGAGAATCCTGATACACCGATTCCCGATGCACATGCGAACTCTTTCCTCCACGTCACCACTTCCTCTCGTCGCTCTACCAGGTATTGTGAAATCGCGACTTCTGATGCAACGATTTCTCTATATGTAGAAACTCTGAAATGCCGAACTCCGACCCTTTCAGATCCTCGGATGTCTGACGCGTGTTCAATCAAGATCCACAACTGAGATCCTTTCTCTGCTCCTTCTGGCTTAACTCTGGTGCAACTTCTCAGGATCTGACGGCTGACGGGATTTCGCGAATTTCCTCTGCGAATCCTGGCTCTCAATTTCTTCCCTTCCCTTCTTGAGGACTTCTTAGCATGGAAATATTCTGTGCAACTTTTCGATAATTTCGCAGGCCTTGTTCCTCCTTAGCTTTCTCCAGCTTCCACAATCTCTTAGGAAAAAGAGATCCCTGTGCACGCACTTGCAACTCTTGCCTGAAACCTTTCACAGTGCAAGAATCCAATGCTCTCCTTCGACAATACCACGAAGGTGCTATACCTCCTGAGCTTTTCCACTCTGATTCCTTCAGAGGAATTTGCGTGCACTCCTTGTGCTCAACATTCAACAACTCCCCAAGTGTTGAATCTTTCCGACTCTGCGCACTTCCTGCAACAACAGTCTTCAATCTCCCTTTGCTCAGATTCAGAACTGGGACTTCTTCTTCAGCCTGCGCACTCATTGCATGGCTTCAACAACCCACTTCCACTTCTAGGTGAGTGAGAACAAAAGTTAAACCATTGAGCCTTCATCAACGCACTCCTTGCGGATGAATTCAACTGCACACCTTGTAGGAATCTCCTAGCTCAGATAGAGAAACAATTGAAACTCATTCCATATCTCCTTTTAGACTTCAGTTTGAAACATGAAATCACATG
>ML796389.1:65802-107762 GCA_009831015.1 Picea engelmannii
CTAGAAGGAAATTAGTTTCTTGGTTCCAAAAAGTGTCGACACAGAAGTCTGTAACATTTTCACTTCTGCTGATCATATCTTAATAGAAATACACTTTTCCCGTCCAATTGATATCTTACAAATATATTGAATTATTATTCCATGGTCCTATTTGTCATGTTTATTAATGGATTATGCTATTGAATGTGCCAACATCATATAATATCACCATATGCGTGCTTTTCTTGGTTGTTGAGGATTAGTTGCAGGTATATTTCTTTGATTCAAGTGCTCAATGGTGGACTTCATCAAACGTCTGGATGAGGTAGGCCTTTTATCTTGTCTTGCTAGCATATTTTTTTTCATAACATACTTGAGATAGTTGATTTCTGCAGTCATTTCCGTCTGTTGTGGTTTACCCTAGCCATAGAGAGTTTTTCCTTATAACAGGGATGAATCGAGAACCAAAATTATTGGATGAGGAAGAGTCTGACTAATACAACAAGATGGGAGGAGTAGGACCCTTCTAGGTGTGATACATATTCATTTTTTGGAAACAAATATGATATTTATCAACATAATGAGTGATGTAGGCATGCAAACTTTATTTTAGAAGGATACATGCAAAATGGTCAGGGGAGCGATGGTCTTAATGAATTGATTTTAGATTGGAATCCCATACAGGTTGTTAGGGAATGTCAACTCGATTGGATGCAACATCATTGTTGTTCCTGAAGTTGACTCAACTCAAATCAACTCAGTCTAATTTGATACAAACCAACTTGATTATTCTTCATCAAGTTGACCTGACCATATTATGGCACCAGAGAATGGGACACATTGGCAAAAAAGGTCTTTGATTTATGCACAATAAAGGTATGGTCGAAGGTTTTCCATATTGTAGTTTGGAAGTCGATTTTTGTGAACACAACATATATGGAAAACAAAGTAGGGTTAGGTTCCCATCTGGGGAAATAAGGGTAAAATGTATTTTAGAATTGATACATAGTGAAGTGTTTGGGCCTGTAACGGTCCCTTCACTAGGATTATTTATGTATTAAGTCTCATTAATGGATGATTTTTTAAACAAGACATATTTCCCGAGGAAGAAATCATAGGTTTTTGACAAATTCAAAGAGTGTGAATCTCTTGTGGAAAACTAGACCCAAGGTGCTGATAATTGATAATGGAGGTGAATTCTGTGAAAAGGATTTTGAGTAGTTCTATAATTAGTGTTGCATAGAACACAAAAATACCACACCATATACTCCACAAAAAAATGGATTTGATGAAAGAATGAACATGATATTGATGGATAAGGAAAGGAGCATGCTCAATGGTGTTGGGATCACACAAGAATTCTAGGCAGAGGCTTTCGACACTAGAAAATATTTGGTAAATAGGTATCCTTCGACAACGCTAGTCGACTCGACTCCAGAAGAGGTATGGTTTGGTAATAATCCTTCGATTTCACATCTCAAAGTATTTGGTTATGATGCATTTGTGCATGTTCCGAAGGAGAAGAGGAACAAGTTGGATAATAAGGAAGTCAAGTGTATTATCATAAACTACAAGGATGGAATGAAAGTGTACAAGCTATGGAATCCATTGTTGGGGAAAACAATGTATAGTTGAGATGTCATCTTTAGGAAATTCAGAGGAACTTCCAAGTCTGAAGGGGTTCAAATGGAGAAAGAACCAAAGAAGCTATTGTTTGAACTGAAGAATGATGAACATGAGTCATATGAGTCAACAGAATTGAATGAATAGGTGGAAAAATCAAATCTAGTTGTAAGGTGATCTGAACAAATAAGGAATCTAGTTGAAAGGTATAGTCCACCCAATTTTCATTCTACATTTGTGTTATCTACCAATGATGAGGATCCCAAGTTTATTAGGGAGGAACTCAACTCGACAGAGGCTAAACTCTGGAAGGATTCCATGTTCAAAGAAATGGAATCCTTGCATAGAATGAGACATGGGATTTGGTAGAGCTACCTAATGGAAGGAAACCCATCGATAGCAAGTGAGTGTTAAATAAAAAATTGAATGCAGTAGGTCAAGTTGATAAATTCAAAGTTTGACTGGTAGCGAAAGCGTAGTCCCAATTTGAGGGAGTTGAATTCAATGATATTTTTCCCCTATTGCCAAATTAACTTCTATTATAATACTAATGTCTCTGGTTGCAACATTTGATCTTGAAATAGAGAAAATGGATGTAAACACCATGTTCCTACATGGGGACCTGGAAGAAGAAATATACATGAAACAACCTAAAGGATTTGCAATAAAGGGCAAGAAAGAGTTGATGTGAAAATTGAAGAGATCCCTTTATGGTCTAAAGCAATCACCAAGGATGTGGTATCAAAATTTTGATGCATACATCCTTAGTTTTGGATTTGTGAGAAGCAAGGTTGATCACTGTGTATATTCCAAGGAAAAAGGTGGTTGTTTTATATATGTAGCTTTGTATGTCGACTACATTTTTTGGTCAGAAACAACATAGACACAATAAATAAGGTGAAGATGCATTTGTCCTCCAAGTTTGACATGAAGGATATTGGTGCGGAAAACTTCATTATGGGAATGGAGATCAAGAGCGATCGGCTAGTTAGAAAGATTTGGTTAAATCAGAGAAAGTATATTGAAACAATCTTGAAGTCTTTCAACATGAAGGATTGCAAGAAAATGAGGGTACCTATTCATATGGGAGAAAATCTAATTGCTAAACAATGTCCAAAGACATAGGAAGAAGTATATGACATGGAACATGTTCCTTATGTAAGTGATTTTGGTAGTCTAATGTATGTGATGCTTTTCCCTTGAGTAGACATTGCTCATTATTGGGTATGTGTTATATTATTTTCATGACTAGAAGTAGTGTCCATGTTGAATTGGGCATGCAAGGGGGTGGAGCACCCCCTTTCCTGGGGGATTTAGGGGTAGTGACCCTGGAAAAAAAATCCTCGGTTTATGTGCCCATTTTTGGGCAATTTTTTGGCACATTGTTTTTTGTCGATGGTTTTCTATTTCCAGTTAATGGATTAGGGTTGTTGACTAATCCAAGTCATTGGATTAGGTTTTTTTATGCCACTATCTCCTATATGTATATTGTATTGTAAAAAATGTATGTGTGAATGAATATAGAATATGTTGGCTTTCCCGGTTTGGATTTCTAGGGGAGAAATCTTTGTGTAATGTGTGTATTTTCCATTGTATCTTTTTCTGTTCTTTTATTGAAAATTTGTTTGCAGTAAATAATTGTACAAGGTTAAAATCTACACTTGTGCAGTGGGAGTATTGAAAAGATATATGTCAACACTTGGGAAAGAGAATCAGGTGACTATCAAGAGAGTGTTTAGGTATTTGTGTGGCACAAAAGATTATGCTATATGCTACCAAGGGAAACTTGAAATTGATGGGGAAGTAGAATACATGGCTTTGTCGACGTCAAATGGGTTGGAGAATTGGATCAACTAAGGCCAACCAATGCATATGTGTTCAAGATGCTCGAAGGAGAAATCAATTAGATGAGTAAATGAAAAGCAATCATAACCTTGTTGAAAACAAAATTTGAATACATGGAATCATAGAAGCAGTATGGTTGCATTGACTACGTTAAGGGATTGGGTTCGAGCAGAGAGTTATGGCGATAAATTGCGATAGTCAAAGAGAAATATTTCTGGCAAAGAACCCAACTTATTATTCTAGGATGAAGAAAATTCATGTACAATACCATTTCGTGAGAGACATGGTGGAAATAAACATGGTGATGTTGGACAAGGTAGACACTTTGGAAAACATAGAAGACTCCTTGAATAAGTCTGTGAGTGCTATGAAGCTCTTTTGGTGTAGAGAGGCAATGGGCATTGCTTCCCTGGGTATGTGAACAAAAGTTCAAGTTCTCTTGTATCAAAAAATAAGACAACAAGTTGAATAATTTTGGGTTGTTATATTCTTTGTTGTGAAAGAATAATCAATTGACTAGCTAGTTGAGGTGGATTGACTGGGTGATAAATCCACTGATGAGCTGAATCGAGCCAATGGTTAAGTCGAGGTTAAAATGATCGACCAAAAAGTCGAAGGTCAAAAGGTCAACCAACAATAGGTCGATAAGAGGTTGAGTGGCAACCAATTGAAGATCGATAGGGGGTCGACTGGGTAGTTGATTGACACCTGACTGGAAGTTGACTGTAACAAAATCCTCATATTTGTGGGATTCCATCCAATCATTTGTAACTAATTTTGAGTGCCATGATTTAGGGTTCTACATGTTGTAAATCCTATAAATAAAGATCTTTGTAACTGTAACAAGTTGATGAATCTTCAGAAGAATAATGAAATCCATGTAGATACAAGACAAATTGACTGCAAGGTTGTTCTTGTGTAAAGAAAGAGAGTATTTTGAAAGTGATTTAAGTAGTCTAATATATGTGATGGTTTGCACTTGACTAGACATTTCTCACGCAATGGGATTATTGAGAATATACATGTTAACACTTGGAAAAGAGCATTAGGTGACTATCAAGAGAGTGTTTAGGTATTTGTGTGGCACAAGATATTATGCTAAATGCTACCAAGGGAAACCTAAAATTGATAGGGAAGTAGAATATATGGATTTTTCGACGTCGAATGGGTTGGAGAATTGGATCGACGAAGGTTGACTAATGGATATGCATTCAATATGTTTGATGGAGAAATCATATGGATGAGTAAATGAGAAATGATCGTAGCCTTGTCGACAACAGAAGTAGGAAACCACTCATGGAAGCAAAGAAGTAGTATGGTTGCATTGATTGTGTTTCGGGATTGGGTTTGAGTAGAGAGATATGACGATAAATTGTGGTAGTCAAAGCACAATATATCAGGTAAAGAACCCATCTTACCATTCTAGGATGAATCATGTTGATGTACAATACCATTTCGTAAAAGACATGGTGGAAAGAAATAAGGTGCTACTAGAGAAGGTAGACACTTTGGAAAACACAGAAAACTCCTTGACTAAGTCTGTGAATGTCATGAAGCACTTTTGGTGTAGAGAGGAAATGAGCATTGTTTCCCTGGGTATGTGAAAAAAAATTCAAGTTCTCTTGTATCAACAAAGAAGAAAACACATTATATTCTTTGCACTGAAAGAACAATCAATCGACTGGCTAGTCGAGGTGGATTAACTGGTTGATAAGTCGACCGACGAGTTGAGTCGAGTTAACGGTTAAGTCGATGTTGAAATGATTGACCAAAAAGTTGAAGGTCGAAAGGTTAATCGATAGTAGGTCGATAGGAGGTTGAGTGGAAAATGATTGAAGACTGATAGGAGGTCGACTAGGTAGTTGACTAACAACCAACTGGAACTCATTGTAAGAGAACCTCAAGATTTGTGGGATTCCAACCAATCATCTGCATGGATCTGTAACTATTTTTGGGTGCCATGATTTCGGGTTTTGCATGTTGTAAAGCCTATAAATAAGGCTCTTTGTAATTGTAACAACTTGATGAATCTTCAGAAGAATCGTGAAAGTCATGTAGATGCAAGATGAATTGGTTGCAGGGTTGTTCTTGTTTAAAGAAACAGAGTATGATGATGATTGTGTCTTAGGTGTAGACCAAGGTTAGTCATGTAAGTATTTATTCAATGAATGAATAAGGCAACAAGAAAGAAAGATGCTCAATAAATGTTGTTCTTCCCAGTTAAGGGTTTTTAGGATAAAATCATTGTGTACTGTGTGCGTTTGTCATTTACTTTTCTCTTGAATTTGTCTTCTATTTCTTGGTTGGTTTGGTGTGGGTGTTTATTCCCTTACATTACCCACTTCCCCTAACAAAAATTCCTTGAATGAGGGGATCTCCATGCGACCAATGAGTTTCTTTCCTACCACTGATTCCTTTCCTGCTTGTGCCATTATTAGTACCTATCCTATCCACCTGCTCCATTTCCTAACCCTAGAAGTCACACTCCCATTTTGTGTATCCTTCTCACCATTTAACTCCAAAGGTTCTCTTCAATTGTCATATAGAAAACAAATATCTCAGTTTTGATACCAATGGGTTCACTCGTCTCATTTTTCTATCTCTTGTGACCAAATTTAAGAATAGTGTCATGATCCTAATCTCAGGGGTTTTAATGTAGTTATTAGGGCCTACGTTTCAATTTCAAGGTTTATTTATAAAGAATGATGAGTGCCAATTAACTTGGTTTATAGTGCTAAATCTAAAGAATCTTTTGAATGATTTAATTCACAAACTCAACAGTAAGGACTTTAGTCTCACGTCTAAGCATCCAATCTCACAAAATATTTTCCATAAACTCATTCATTCATTTGACAACCCCATCCAAATGAAGGACTGAGCGATAGGGATTTTTATCTATTCCCTAAATGTTTGCTTATTCGTCATCCTTTGAGTGCACTGGAAAATATACTCAGCCTAGAATCTACTTTGTTATTAAGAAATTGAATAACTATCCCATGATTGAGGATGTATACATATACCATTAGTGGTATAACCATGATCCTTAACTGGAGCTCTTGTGGGTTTTGGAAGGCGGCACTAAGAAAGAATACGTCTGATTCCTAAATAGAACCAGATCACAGATATGGTGTTGTTCCAGCCATTGCAACAAATGGTGCCTCCCACATTTCGACATGATAGCCCATAAGTTCTATGAATGAACTGAGCCGATTGTAATTCTTTCCATCATCAACGCCCATTGAACACAAAGGGACTTTATATGGTTCTCCAATGCGATCTGAGATCTGGGTATCTTCAACGCTCCTCAACTTTGTCTACGCCATTATCCTATCTCGTGTTTCAGGAGAGTGTTTACAAATATATGTGATGAAAAGCAGGGCGGTGTCTTCGCGTACACTGTCAGATACTGAGAAATACCAGATCTCCCATTATCGTGCTTAATGTGGGAAATAGACGTACCAGAGTATCGCGTTCGCAAAGTATAATCTAAACTCAGGTTTAGGTTAGAAACAAATCATGCTCCAAATTAAAATATAAGCAGGACGGCTCGATTACATGGAAGAAAGTGTTGACCCTGATGTTTGGGATCATGATAGATACAAGGATATCAGAATCTTTACTCAGTTTTCTGCGCACAGATCTACAAGGAATGGATGGTGTATGGATGGAGACATCGTTATAATCTATTTTTTAAGGTCACCGCCAAGCCAGACATCAAATTGGTGTATGATACCTCCTCTGTCCAGCGATTTTACTGGTAGGTATACATACCCTATCCTCTCTAGATTTGAACTTGTGACCTTTTAGGAGGAAACACATGTTAACCATTAGGCCCATATTTATAATGACTTGTCTTAAAGATTATACTATATGGATTGAAACAGTTTTTATTCTCATAGTAAAACCTAAAAGTGCTTATGATTGGCTAAGAGTTAGGAAAAGAGCTTGTCTTAAAGACATCTTGTAAAAATGAAAATCTATCGTGGGTCCGTGTCAAGTGGCATGGATTTCCCTAAATAAAGATGACAAGTTAACACACATTCATCAATAACAACCAAGATAATTATCTTCAATGTCAATTGACCACTTACTTATGATAAATTTTGCCACCTTAATATATATATATATATATATATATATATATATATATATATAATATTTGAAAAAAGTGAAATGAAAAAATATATTAAAATTTTTAAAAAATTATAAAAAATAGAAAAGTCAATGATTATACTAAAATTCTAAATTGTTTATTTTTATTTGTAATATTCCTAGTTAGGCTAGGCTAGGATATTAAAAACTTAATGAAATTATGTTGTTCTTGGTTATCATTTTTCTACAAATATTTTGACATTCATTGTACTAAAAATATTTTGTCAAACATATTGCAGGCAATAGAAGAGAATCACGAAGAATTTTATTATGAATGAATATCTAAATATAACAATCCAATGGTTGCTATGACAGTTGCAATAAATCAATCGAAAACACACAACACAAGCCAAAAACTTGGAATCGTGCCATGGCCTCCTCAACAGATAAGATCATACACTCCAAATGACACAACCTCTCATAGCAAATCACTACAACCCAAAACTGAAAACAAACCCCAAGATGAACCTCCAATAAAGATCTAGGATGGATCCCCCTCTTTGTCTATCTATGGTGGATCTTGCACCACCGAAACTAAAATACAATGGAAGGGTTTTGCCAAAACCCTAATGAAAACCTTGGCTCCAAGAGCACTCCAAAGAGATCAATCTAAAACGTAATACAAAGTGAAGCACTACACCTCCTTTTATCATTCTTCCATGCCTTCTAGAACTTTCCCCTTTCTGACTAAATCAAATATGACCCTTATTCCCCTTTTACTTTCACTTTAAGATTAAAAGTCACTTTTAATTTAATGTATAAGTAACTTATTAATATAAAGTTACTTTATTTCCTTAATGTCACTTTAAAAACATGACATCTCCTAACTAAGTGACATTAAATAACCCCTTTGACTCCGTTTTTCTTCACTGACAAGTCATGGAAGTCATTTCCACTGCAGAACGAGGGAACCCAAAATGGGGACATGACCAATCCTCCCTTCTCAAAGATTGTTTGTTCTCAAGCAATACCATCACACCCATAGGAACAACAAATTTAACCAAACTGAAACTAATGATGATCCTCGCGTCCCAAACCAATATGAGAGATGCAGATCACCGACCTCCCATAATACTTTCATACAATTTTCTAACACGAGGGGCCTCCTGAAGGTCATCGATCAGTTGGGAAATCAGGTACTATGAAGACTCAATCCACCCCATGTAGATTCTCCCTCCTAGAAATCCATCCCAATTCCCTACAGAAATGAACTCCTGGTAATAAACATTGACTCTCCCATCTATACCAATTTCCAAAATGTCAAAACAAGAAGTCTCAGGGTCCCATGCCACCCTCAAAAATGGTCCACCATGTTGATGATGCACCACTCTGATCACAAATATCTAACTCTCACACCTAGGCTGCATCCTCCACCCTAGGAATCCAAAATTGGAATGTATTGAAGAATCATCCCCACTATCAAGGATCATGTCTTGCAATTGTATCCTAGTGAAGTCAAGGATTGTAATATCATTTCCATGCCTGGTCCTGGGTACCAATGAGGAAAATATATCCTAAAATATAGGACACGTCCCAACAAATCCGCTCGAGGCATCCCAAATCTTAAACTGGACAGTCAAATTGGTTCGCGGAACCCACCACCACACTGGGCATCCACCATCTCTCAAGTCAACCAAATCCCATGGTGTTATGTTGATAGCTACTGAAAATGAAATGTGTGAACTCTCACATCCAATCGATGGGAATTAGGTACTCATAGTCAACTCTACGCTTGCTAATACATACCACTTCTGCCAAAATGTACTGATAAATGTGTTATCCCAATCATTGTGAGTGTGTTCATGCCACCCATGGAACACAAACATATCCTTGGAAGCTAACTTTGTCGCATGAGGCACCTCATACTCTGATGGACTCGTGACTAACTGTGTCATCCTGGTCCACTAAACATCAATGAAATAAGTACAGTCGCATTCATAAACCTCTAACTTGTTCTGTTGACAAGTCATACACTCCCTCACATATCTCGATACATCATTCTTAAGGCCCCTCAAGAAGAATTTATCTCTAATCTGTTGGTGAGTCCTGAAGTTCTCATGATGTCCTACCAATGGATTATCATGAAAAAATATCATGATATCCTCTCCAAGTGGACTTTGGAGCCAAGTACATGTGACATCTGTAGTAGATGATTTCGTCCACCACTCTATACTTGTCATTCTGAATGTTTCCATCCATCAATTCATAAGAAAACCGGTTTTTGGAATATTCCACCAAAAGGTGGGATTTCCATTCAGCTGAGATCCCTGTGAGCCACTCTAATATAGCATGGTCTTAGGAAATGAGGACACACTTCTATACTAAACCCAACAGAAGAGAGGAAGAAATATATAATCAAGAAGGTAAATGACAAAGAAAACACACAATACACAGATATTTTACCCTAGAAACCCAAACCGGGAAAACCAACATTCCTTGAGAGTTATTCTCTCTTGTTGTATTATTCATTCATAATAAAAGGTTACATGTCTAACATTTTTCCACACTTAAAACACAATTGAAATCATACCCTCTTTCTTACAAAAGAACAACCGTATATCTAATTCGTTTTACATCTGCATGACCAACAACCTCTATTATTACAGACTCTTGGCAAATAGCCATTAATTATCTAAATATTGATTACAAAACACCTTCTTCGTAGGATTTACAAAATAAAAAACCCTAAAGAAAAGGCGTCAAAAAATGGTTACATATCCACACAGATCATTGGCTACAAATCCCATGAATCTCAGGATTCTGTTATAGTCGACTATCAAGTCGAATTTCTAGTCCACTACTAGTCGACCTTCATTCAGTCTTCAATTGGATTACCAGCTGACTACCAATCATCCTTCATTTAGTTGCCACATGCCCTCCTATTGACCTCTTGTGGATTGACTTCTTTGACTTTACCCGATCGAACAACCTTGACCTTTGACTTGTTGTCGATGTATTTGACTTTGTCTTTACCTCGTCAAACCACCTCGAACTTGAATTTTTTGTCAATTCCTTCAACTTCGTCTTTACCTGGTCGAACAACCTCGACCTTTGACTTCTACTATTAGTGGATCCACCTCGACTAGACTTTCACTGCAAATAATATAACAACCCAAAATTATCCCACTTTTTTTCTTCTTTTCTAAAACTAAGAGACCCTTGAAATTTCATTCACAAACCTAGGACAACAATGCCCATTGCCTCTCTGCACCAAGAGAACTTCACAACACTCACTTACTTGATCAAGGAGTCTGTAATGTTTTCCAACGTGTCTAGTTTCTCGAGAAACACCTTGCTGCTTTCCACCATGTCTCTCACAAAATGGTATTGTACATCAATGTGCTTAGTCTTTGAATGATAAGCTCGGTTCTTTTCCATAAATATTGTGCTTTCACTGTCGCAACTTATCTTCATAGCTCTCTGCTCAAACCTGATTCATGAACACAACCTTTGTAGTCATACTGCTTCTTTGCTTCCATGAGTGTCTGCCATTTATTCATGTTCTATTGTTGTCAAGGCTACGACCTCCTGTCACTTACTCATACAACTGATTTCTCCACTGAACATTTTGAACACATATCCACTAGGTGACCTTTGTTGATCCATATCTCTATCCTAGTCGGCATCAAAAAATCCATGTAATTTAATTCATTGTCACCTCCAGGTTTTCCTTGTGCTCCTTCCCAGGTGTTGATATGTATATTCTCAACACTCCCACTACATGGGAAATTTTTGGTCGAGTGCAGACCATCACATACATTATACTACCAATAGCACTTGCATAGGGAACATGTTCCATGTCCTCTGTTTCTTCCTGTGTCTTTGGAAATTGTTCAATAGTTAGCCTTGCTTCGACACGAATTGGAAACTTCACAGGTTTTCAATCCTTCATGTTGAAATATTTCAAGACTGTTTCAATATACTTTGTTTGGTTCAACCAGATCTTTCTAGTTTCTTAATCTCTCTTAATCTCCATTCCTAGAATGAATTTCTCTGCATCGATATCCTTCATGTTGAACTTGGAGGATATTTTCTTCTTCACCTCCTTTATTGCATCCATGTTGTTTCCAATCAAGAACATGTCTTTGACATGCAATGCTACATATATGAAATCCTGACCTTCTTCTTTGGAGTATATGCAATGATCGACTTTGCTTTTCACAAACCCCAAACTAGGGATGTGCATGTAAAAATTTTGGTACCACATCCTTGGTGATTTATTTAGACCATAAAGGGATCTTTTCATTTTGCACAAAAAATCTTTATTTCCCTTTACTACAAATCCTTCAGGATGTTTCATGTAGATTTCTTCTTCCAGGTCCCCATGTAGGAGCATTTTCTTCACATCCATATGTTCTATTTCCAGATCAAATGCTACAAATAGAAACATAAGTACTGTAATGGAAGTTAATTTAGCGACAGGGGAAAAAATATCATCGAAGTTGACTCCTTCGACTTGGGAATATCCTTTCGCTACCAGTAGAGCTTTGAATTTATCGACTTGTCCTGTTGCATTCATAATCGTATTGAATACCCATTTTCTACCGACATTGTTTCTTCCACTAGGTAAGTTGACTAAGTCCCACGTCTCATTCTTGTGCAAGGATTTAATCTCTTCGACCATGTCGTCCTTCTAGAGTTTTCCCTCTGTTTAGTTGACTGCCTCCCCAACTGACTTGGGCTCATCGTTGGTGGAAGTTAACATGAATTTGGAATGAAAGTCAGGTGGAATGTACCTTTCGACTGGTTTTCTTAATCTTTCTGACCTCTTTACAACCAGGGTTGGTTGTTCCACCTCTTTTTCTGATTCAGTTGACTCATCTGAATAATCTTATTCATTCCTTAATTCAAACCGCATTGTCTTAGGATTATTCTCGGTCTGAACAATTTCTTCAGGATCAGAATTACTTCTGAATTCTTTGAAGACCAGATCTCAATTGTACACTATTTTCCTTGATGTAGGATCTCATAGTTTATATCCTTTCATTCCTTATTTGTTTCAAATGAAAATACATTTGTCTTCCTTCTTGTCCATCTTTCTCCTTATTTCCTTGGGAACATTCACAAATGCATCATATCCAAATACTTTGAGATGTGAAACCGAAGGCTTCTTACCCCACCATACCTCATGTAGATTCGTGTCGACTAGAGTTGATGAAGGAGATAGATTTAAAATATATTTTGTAGTGTCGACTACCTCCACCCAGAATTCTTGTGTGATCCCAACACCAGTGAGCATGCTCCTTGCCTTGTCCATCAATGTTTTTTTCATTCTCTCGACAAATCCATTTTTCTATGGGGTATATGGTGTTGTATTTTGGTGTGCTATGCCACACTTATTGTAAAACTGATCAAATTATTTTCCACAAAATTCACCATCGTTGTTAGTCCTCAACACCTTAATATTCTTATCTATTGGTTTTCTACAAGAGATTTAAACTCTTTGAATTTCTCGAAAAACTTTGATTTCCTCCTCAAGAAATATATCTATGTCTTCTTGGAAAAATCATCTATGAAGGAGACATAATAAAAGGATCCACTAAGTGAAGGAATTGTAAGAGGGCCAAACAAATCACTATGCAATATCTCTATAATCCCATTTTACCTTGTCACTCAAGACGTGAACCTCACCTAACTTTGTTTTCCACATATACAATGTTCACAAAAGTCGACTTCTAAATTACATGTAGGAAAATCTTCAACCATACCTTTGTTATGCATAGCTCGAAGTCCTTTTTCTCAAATTTGTCCTATACTCTCGTGCCATAGAATGGTCAGATCGAATTTATGATGATTTGTCAAGTCGATTTGGATCAACGCAGGCTGAGTTGATTCGAGTCAAGTTGAATTCGAGTTGACTTCAAGAACAATGATGTTGTTGCATCCATTCGATTCAATTCTCCCTAGTAGCTTGTATAGGGTTCCAATACAAACTCCTTTCATTAATACCATCACACCTTTTACCATATTGCACGAATCCTTATGAAATAGAGTGTGCACCCCTGCATCACTCATCTTGTTGATAGATATCAGGATTCTTTCCAAACCCAGAATGTGTAGTACACCTGGAAGGGTTCTACTCCTCCCATCCAGTAGTATGAGTCAAACTCTTCCTCGTCCGACAATTTTGGCTATAAATTCGTCCCCCAAGAACACTTCTCTTCCATATTGTTTATATTCATAGAAACATTTTCTATGTGGTTTCATTTGATAAGATTCTCCTAAGTTGATCAGCCAAACATCTTGATCCTACTATGTATTGGTTGATGTCAAGTACACATCGCCTCCTTTATCTGGAGTTATATTTCTCTTAGTCGAATGATTCTCGTTGGATCTTATACTAACTTCAATTACCTTTGAATTGTAGTCCCTTTTGTAATGCCGAGCTTTATTGCATTTCGAGCATATTCTCATGAACTGAATATGGGATTTAAATATACCATTTGACTTAGAATTTCAACCATAGAATTTTCCTTTATCTCTGTCAACTAGTCGACCTCTCACCACTAAATCATGTTTGGTTGATCATTCCATGTTATTTCTTCTCATTTCTTATGAAAATAGAGATACAACCATGTCCTCTAGCGCTAATGTGGTTGTATTCCTCCCTATAAACATGACTAATTTATCCCAAGAGTCCATAAAAGAACATGATAGGATAATACATTTTGCCTCCTCAATGATTTGAATATCCACATAGAACAATTGGCTTATAATGGTATTAAACACATTTAAATGGTCAGTCACTGAACTGCCATCACTCATCCTCAGAAGATACAATTTATTTCTAAGAAACAACTTATTTACCAGATATTTTGAATGGTAGAATCTTCCCAACTTGTCCCAAAGTTTCTTGGTTGAATCTTCACCTAAGACATTCAGTAGTACCGAATCTTCAATACAAAGTCGAATCGTACTCCTTTCTCTTCTCTCAATTTTCTCCCATTCTTTCGTCGACACACCTATTGGCATGATAAATGGACAAAATGTTGTTCATTGTTCTTTATCTACAAGGATATATTCAATTTTAAGCTTCCAAATCTCAAAATTATGGCCATTGAATTTTTCGATCTCTACTCGTGAGCTACTTGCCATTCTTTAACACAATTCTTTAAATATTTCTAACTTACAAATATTGTTGAACCTAGGGTTTAGCTCAGATCCAATGTTGTTAAACCAAACTTTGATACCACATGTTAGGAAATGAGAACACACTTCCATGCTAAACCTAGTAGAAGAGAGGAAGAAAGATATAATCAAGAAAGTAAATGAAAAATAAAATACATAGTACACAAATATTTTACCCTAGAAACCAAAACTGGGAAAACCAACATTCATTGAGAATTATTCTCTCTTATTGTATTATTAATTCAGAATAAAAGGTTACATCTCTAACCTTGGTCCACACCTAAAACACAACCAACATCATACCCTCTTTCTTACATAAGAACAACCCTATAACCAATTCAACTTACATATCTGCATGACCAACAACCTCTA
Organism: Picea engelmannii; assembly: GCA_009831015.1. NCBI lineage: Eukaryota > Viridiplantae > Streptophyta > Pinopsida > Pinales > Pinaceae > Picea > Picea engelmannii. The sequence continues at coordinate 80,902 of ML796389.1, forward strand.
CGATTAGAGACTCTTGGTGATTATCCATTCATCATCTAAAGGTTGATTAAAACATGCCTTATTTATAGGATTTACAATAGGAAAAACCCTAAATAAAAGGTGCCCAAAAACAGTTATAGATCCACGCAAATCATTGGCTATAAATCCCACGAATCTCAAGATTATGTTATAGTCGACTACCAAGTCAGATTACCAGTCAACGTTCATTCAGTCTTCAGTCCATTGCCACACACCTTCCTATTGAATTCTTGTCAGTTGACTTCTTCGAATTTACCCGATCAAAACACCTCGACCTTCAACTTGTTTTCAATGTATTCAACTTCATCTTTACCTGGTCGAACCACCTCAACCTTCGACTTGATGTCGATTCCTTTGACTTCGTCTTTACCTGGTCAAACCACCTCAACCTTAGAATTGTTGTCGATTCATTTCACTTCATATTTACCTGATCGAACCAACTCGACCTTTGACTTTGACTATCAGTTGATCCACCTCGACTAGACTTTCACTGCAAAGAATATAACAACCCAACACCTGGACCCCCTTTTGATGTACTTGTACATCCTGCTCACTAATCATATGGTCCCAAATAAAATCATTGTCATGTGAGACTCCATGTCCTTGACCTGCTGACATTATGGTCAAATATAAACCTCCAAATATTATCCTATCCCATACCTAAATACACTCTTCATCCTCTGCAATGTAATCATCCTAGGAGCTCCACTAGTCATGCCCCTCAAAACCACTTTCCTGCCATCCTTTTCCCTTAACACCAGCTGGATGGCTTGGTAATCAAGAGAGTGTTTTCCAAGGAAACAAGCCATTGAAATCCCAATATGATATTAGTATATGGTATCCCAACTACGTAAAATCCATCCCTCAATGTATAGTTAACCAATGCTACATCCAACTACAAAACCTTTCGCTTGCATGACATACTACATCCACCTGCTATCACTACATCAAACCTCTCAAGATATATTGTAGAAATGCATCTCCTAGTTACCAGGGATGAGTCAATGAAATTGTGGGTTTCCCCACCATTGATCAAGACTATAACTTGGTGTCCTTGTACTCTTCCCCATACCCTGAAGGTGTGAAATCTAGGAAAAAATGACAAGGAGACGATAATCACACTCTACATATCCATGCGATACAATTCAACACTCTTAGCCTCTACTCATGGTTGCTCATAATTTGGATTGATATGCTTTGTTCCTTGCTAATTTCCCTCCTCCTCACCCTCATCACTGTCAGGGAGAACCTAAATGTAATGTACCTTACCTTCTCCCAAGAACCTGTGACATGGCTCCCAAGGCACTTTGTAGTTGTAGAAAATATTGTTCCTCTTTAATTCTCTATGAGTCTCTTCTTCCATCTCATCTTTACCTGCATATGGCTTCGAGGGAAGATTTGTCTCCTTATCCTTCTTTGGAATAATGGGTTTCACTGGTGCTTTCTTGGGGGATGTATCTTCCATGTCCTGAGTCCTCATGATAACATCTTGTAGTGTGATTGGCCTGAAATAATTTACCTAACCTCTCAAGGGTTCAACTAAGCCCTTCATGATAAACATCACCAATCTATACTCAGAAATATCGATCATAATGAATTCCTTCCTATGGAAATCTATGACATAAGTCTCTAGTGTACTTGCCTACCTCAACTATGTCAGCTCCGTAAAGTGCATATTAGGGTCCTTCTTATCGAACTTGTCTATCAACCTCTTGGTGAATTACTTGTATGATGTGATGTTGGCATGCCCTGATGTAACTAGTCCATGGTACCACCACTCATGAGATTCTCCATCCAAGTGTAGGGTGGAAACTTTAATTGCCTCTACTTGTTTCATCGAGTTAAGATGGAATTAAGTGTCCAAATTATGTACGCATGCTTAGGTTGTGCACCTTTTAGATCCATCAAAAGGTGGGATAGTTATATTCTCGAACTTGCATAGAAGTCAAATTTTTGTTGGCTCTATAATGTCCTTGGAATGTTCCTGAGCCTGGTGTTGCAGTAGTTGGTGTAAGACATGGATACCTGGATCTCTTCTTCCAAGGATTGATACTCTCTTAAGTAGGTGGTGTACTCCTCCACCTGATCCTTCCGTCCTTCTGCTGCTATATGTAGCTCCTCGAGGAACGATGGCAATAGTGGCCTAAGTGTCCTATGACTCCCTATTGTCGGCCACTCTATGCTAGAATATGAGTATTTCTACCATGTTCCTGAGTTATACCTCCTCTGTGGATACCTTCTACATTCGGCCCAGTCTGTCCTTATTGGCACTAGGTCGAATAGGAAAGAGGACACGATCGTGGGAAATAAAGCGTGCATAAAACTGAAGTAACAACTGGCAGAAGAGAAGCACACATGCATGCAAGAAAGCCTGCACAAAGGAAAGAGATAGCTGGAGGAGGAGAATCACATGTATGGGAGAAATACCTAACGTAAGAAGGGTTAGGGTTTTGGTAATATTCTGTAAAAGGCTGAAGAGCCCAAAATGTAATATAGATACGAAAGTATCATATAGGGTTGTTCATTAGTAGTTGTTAGTGATTCTTTGTAATGTTTTGAGCGGTACAAACCGATTTTGTAAGCTGTTGAGAAAAGGAGATACAAGGAAAGGTATATCTAAGGATTAGACCACAGGCCATGGATCCTGGTGGGATCTAGTTCACCTCACATTGATCTTACCCAGTGTTGTGGATAATTGTAAACGCGAGGCACTGAAAATGCATAACTATCATAATACAAGAGACAAGAGCCAAATATTTGTGGACGTATCCTAGGAGGGGGTGAACCATGGTAATCCTCATGTAGTGTGTTAAATATATGCATGCTTCTTATTTCTTTCAACAATTGATGGTTAAGCTTAATGAATGAGTTAATACATTATTATGAATCTGCTTATACTTTGCTTAAATTAAACGGTGGGATATTCGTATGCGAATCCAAGGAATAAGTACTTTCCCTTTCAGCTCATGGTATCTGAACTTAATCAAGAAACCCCTATCCCCTACTCTATCCTAGGCTGTAAACACCTGAGTCTTACACCCACCCATTTAAAGCTATCTTGGGTGAGACTGCGTAGCACTTTGTAGGTGTTGTGTTGCCTTCTGGTTTACCAGGAGGGTCGATAGTTTTAGAGGCTTTGTTGGAACCCCAAATGAAATTAACCATGGGTCATTAACTCAGACAACCTTAGAAGGGAAGCGAGTAACCAAAAAATGGTTATGTTTCCATGTTAAGAGGAACAAGAAAGGACTGAGTAGATGAGATGGAATGAATAAAGAACCAAAGGAAGAGAAAATAACCGTTAGAAGGGGATGTTGAGACCTTGGAACCCCACAAGAGAAGAAATCGAGGGCTGGTTGAGAACCACAAAGCTAGAGTTTTCATAGAAAGACAATAGAAACCCCAGGATCACACCACATAAATACCTGGATAAATACATATTTACGGATTTACACGAAGTTTTTTTTTGTGATTTTTCACATCTACTACAGGAGTGGATATTAAGGCTAAAGGATAACCACGTGATGAACCGGATTCGACAACTAGATTGGACTCTAGTACAGATACAACAGATCCAACAACTGCAGCAGGTGAAAAACAAATTCACCGGCGCATTTGACTTTTGGCTTGACAGTATTGTGGTAGGCTTCATCACAGAATTCACGGTAGACACAGCAAAGTCATACATCGCAGTCGAGCAAGAGTTCCTACGAGGACCCAGAGAAAGGTACATCTGATCACTATATACTTCTATCAAGATACTGCTATATAAAAAAGGTGTAATTGTAATTGAATCAGACATCTAGACTTCCTTGCACGCATGGGGGAAGGGGGGAAGCACTGACAGAGAGAGGAGGAATGGAAGGAGGGAAGAATATAGAAAAGAAGGAGGAGAAACCCTTGGACCCGATTATGATGGATGACAAAAAACTCAAGTGGATCTTGGCATCATCAGGAACGACGCGTAATGGAGCACCCTACCAGTATAAGGTGAATTCCAAGAAGAGAGTCGTAGCTGAGAGGGATGGGCTGGCCAGTGATGAAAAAGAGGTAGAGGATCTCAGGGCTGTGGAGCAAATTGAGGAAATCCTACGTGCCGCATATGAGAGGAAAACAAGAGGCCCAAGACCAGGAGGAGAAGACAACCATCCCTTCAATATTAATGTCAGTGTGGAACCCATCAACCCATGCGCAACCAATACACCAATAAGAACACCACCATTTAGACAACCAAAGTTCGGAGGAATTCCGACAGTAGGAAGTACATCGACACAAAGGGAAACAACTGGAGGATCCAGTTCAGGCAACCTTAGTCAAGTATCTACACCGCCTGGAGGAGGGAGTGGCTCAATATTTGGAATGGCAGGACACGATCCTACTATTAGATTACCATATTTTTGAGGAGAAGCAACATAAGACCCTAGGAAGCATCTATTCATTTGCACAAGGATCTAGGAAGAAAATAAGATCACTGATGAAGACACCAAACTCGCACAGCTAGCGATCACACTAAGGGACCATGCACTAGACTGGTACATGAGTCTAGACACGAATAGTGTTCCTAGAACAACAAGGACACTGGACGCCATTAATAAAATATTGATCAATGAGTTCCAAAAGCCAATCTTAGAGGATCAATACATGAATGAGATGATTGAAATAAGACAGAAACTAGGAGAATCAGTATGGTAGATTGATCAAAGATTCAAGTGATTAAAAGGAAAGTTAAAATACCTTATGACTGATATGCAACATCGGCACTTGTTTGTCAACCCACTACTCCCACACTTAAAATATCCATTACGACAACAAAAGTTTTAGACACAGGCAGAGGCTCTGTAGGTAGCCTTGCAATTGGAAGAGAATCAGTACTAACAGACGGATCCGGCTATTGAAGAACTGAAGGAGGATCTAAAGAACTTAACATTTTAGTTGAACAAGAATAAGAACAAGGACAAACGAGAAGCAGTTGGTGCACTACCTGCAGGACGGAAGGACACCATAATAATGAATTCCCAACATTTGCATAGTATATGGCGACAGGGATGCCAAACCCACTACCACAGGGAGGATTATGGTGCGAAATATGCAAGAAACCGAGTCACGACCCTTACCACTGCACGATGATGCAGAAATACCAAACAATCCCCAAGAACTCATATTGCACCTTTTGCAAGTCAGTCAGCCATAACAACAAAGATTGCAGAACTATGGAGATGATGCAGGAAAGAACATCAAATGCATATAGGGTACAGGTAGAAATGATGACTGGGAAAGAAGCACCACAGTTCAATCAAGCCCTAGCACCATAAAACATGGCGCAACAGCAGTGTAATACTGCACCGCAACCTTACAATAATGCGCAACCACAGTACAAACCAGGACAACTCCAGTACAATACCACACAGTATAACCAGGGACCATAGTACAACCCACCATGAGGTGACCACACAGCTTATAGAGGAGCTGGATGAGCCAGAGGAGGTTTCAGACGTGGTAGAGTACCTGCCACATGTCATAATTGCTAGCAACCAAGACATTATGCACGGGAGTGTCCACTACCACCAACGACTTGTATGTATTGTCATGCATCGAACCATGATACGGAGGACTGTCCAACATTACTTGGAAAAATCCAGGAAAAAAGGAATCAAAATAACTAGAACGTTCAATGGATTTCAGCCAAAGCAAGGGATGATGATAGATACATCAATATAGTCACTCTAGGAGGAATGGAAACAGGAAATGACGCAGTTCGATAGGAACTGGTGCAAAACCAGTGGGTGAAGAAGAACAACGACCCCAAGAAGCAGTTCGACATGCATAAGGAGAAGGAGAATTTTACAGAAGCTCGACAAGAATTCCAGAAGGAGAACATTGCACCGACTACACAATAGAGAAAGGAAGCTCCGGAATACAAAATGTCGCCATCACTGGACCATACCAACAGAATACAACCCGAGAAACAAGTAAGTATGATCAAAGACTTTTTTCAATCATGCATCAAAATGTTAAATGATCCTTCATCTGTCAAAATATTGCAAAACATCCTAGAAAAATGTAGCGGCGAGACGAAACATAAGCGAAAATTGAAAACTATCAACCACCTACAGACAAGAAGAAGAACAAGTAGGGAATTTAGATTAAATGCTAACATTAGGGATTTCAATATGGGAGATATTATACTAGATCTAGGATTCAAAGTGAATGTACTACCAAAAGCTACAGGGAAATGCACGGGATAACCTACATTGGGATATTCAACGATTCAACTAAAACTAGCAAATCAACATAGATTCCTACCGATAGGTAGACTGAAAGGAGTGATGGTATATCTGGATTGTGTGCACACTAAGGCATACTTTGAAGTCATCAAAATAGTAGATGACACAACACCTTACCTGACGCTACTTGGTATGGATTTGGCATTCGAAAACCAGGCCATAATTAACTTAAAAACCAGAAAATGACATTTGAGTTGGGGGACTACAGGGTCATAGCCCCACTCGACCCATCAAAAGGCGAGAGGTTCGTAGAACCCACTCACCTAGATTTAGAAAAGATCGGCCAGTTATATAGAACAACTATGCGTGATGCGGATTATATAAACCCAATTGCAGACAGGGTACTTAGTTGGCGGAGCATTACTTCATGCACAACAGACTCATACACTGGGTTAGAAAACTGGCAGCAAAGACTACATGAAGTATCCACGAGAAGGTCTTCCAGAATAGACCGCGCAGTAAGGTGGATTGGCACAGAAATTAGAGAACCACCCAGCTTTCACGGGCTAAATGATTTGGAAACTTTCTTGACACAATATGAAGACAAAGTATTAGAAAACCAGAGATTGCTAGCACTGGATTTAGCATTAAAGGCTACACCCGCCATATGGTGGGGTGCACACAAATAAACTATCAAAGATTGGTACCAATGTAAACGATTATTGCGCATAAGGTTCAATGCATAACCGACATGTAACAAACAACATAAATATGATGGACTAGGAACACCAGCAGAACACTTGGAGGCGTGTAAAACACTATGGAAAATTATTCCACTGGAGGAATGGTTTCACCACTTCATTCATACTTTAGAGGGCATACCAGCAAATTGGTATACGGACCAGGAAATGTGTAAAGGAACCAAGACATGGACAACACTCCAACAGAACTTTACAATCACTTTCTCATTTGACCATGAGAACCCCAACATGGGCACGGCCCTGAAACAGATCAGAAACATCATATTCATTGAAGAACCATAAGTAGAAACTATCACAGAGGTACAACAGTGACATAAGAAGACATTCAAGGATCTACTGTCATGCTACCACATAGAGGAGGAAGCTCTGGATGAAGACGATTCGCGCAATATTCAGATCGAAGAAGCTGAAGGCAAGAGATATGTGGAAGGACCACCCTTAGAGTCAGAGGTCATCTCTGTGCCAATCAATATAAAGAAGGTTAACATAGGGACTGCCAAGCAACCCAAAATGGTCAGCATTGGATATTACTGGGACAAATAGACAATAGAAAGTATCACAAAATTGTTGCACGAATACAATGACCTTTTTCCCACAACCTTTACAGAGATGAAAGGCATAGATGGAGAATTAGGAGAAATGAAGATACCACTCAGGCCTGATGTAGGACCCATTAAACAACGACCATATAGATTGAATCCCATATATAAACATAAAGTTAAATATGATATCAACAGGATGCTCGAGGTCAACATCATCCAACTAGTCAAAGAATCAGAATGGGTAATTCCGATGGTAGTACAAGACAAGAAATAGGGAAGAGGGATCAGGATATGCATCGACTTGAGGAAGTTGAACGATGCATGCCTACACGACCCATTCCCCACACCATTCATAGACAAATTACTTGAGAACGTAGGAGGCCACGAAGCCTACTCATTCACCGATGGGTTCTCAGGATATCATCAGATTAAGATAGCATAGGAGGATTGACACAAGACCACGTTCGTGATAGAATGGGGATCTTATCAGTATATAGTCATAATTTTTGGACTGAAGAATGCACCCACAATATTTTCTAGAGTGGTCATCACAGCATTTAAGGAATTCATCCATCAATTCCTCGAAGTATACCTGGATGATTGGACGGTCTATAGCCTGTTGAAAAACCATGTGGAAGTGTTATGACTGATGTTAGAACGATGCAGACAATGCCAGATATCACTGAATATCAAGAAATACATATTTGGAACACCATTTGGGATACTATTGGGACACATAGTATGCAAACAGGGTTTGCAAGTGGACCCAACCAAAATCGAAGTGATTGTTAATCTACCAACACCAAAAACATTCTGCCAACTAAGAGAAACTCTAGGACATGCGGGATATTACAAGAAATTCATTAAAGGCTACACGCAGATTACAACACCAATGAAAAAACTGTTAAGGAAAGATGCAAAGTATCAATGGAGCGATGAGTGTCAACACGGTCTGAATACCTGAAGTAAAACATGGTCACTGCACCAATATTGGTCTTTCCATATTGGAAAATACATTCCATGTACATGTAGATGCATCAACGTTAGCACTTGGAGATATCTTGGCGCAGCCAGGAGAAAGAGACTTGGATCACCCGATAGCATTCACAAGAAGAAAGTTATCAGATTCAAAACATAATTATAACATGACAGAGAGAGAAGGTCTAGCTATGGTTTATGCACTACATATGTATAGACATTACCTATTGGGAAAACACTTTAAGATGTTTACATATCACTCAGCCCTAAAATACCTAATCAACAAGCCAGTGTTGGGGGGGAGAATATGTCGATGGTTATTACTATTTCAAGAATTTGACTTTGAGGTAATAGTTAAACCACAAAAACTGAATACAAGACCTGACCACCTATCGTGGGTGACAAATGGAGAGGAACCAATGAATTTAGAAGACAACTTTCCAGATGCACTTCTATTATCAGTACAGATTGCTAACATTTACTTTGTAGATATCATCCAGTACTTAAGCACAGGTACTGTGCCACAATAATATACCACTGCACAGAAGAAGAACCTGATAGTCCACACAGCTGACTATCAATTGATCACAGGACATCTGTACAAGATGGGTGCAGATAGCATCTTACAAAGATACATACTAGCACACGAACAACCAAGAATTTTGGCAGAAGCCCACGAGGGAATAGCATGAGATAATTATGCAGGAAAAGCTACCGCATAGAAGGTACTATGCATAGGATTATGGTGGCCAACGATCCATAGAGACTCAAAAGAATACTATTAGCAATGTGATGTCTGTCAAAGGGTAGGCAAACCCAATAGAAGGGGTGATATGTCACTATGAGCACAAGTGACACTTCAGGCATTCGACAAATGGGCGATAGAATTTGCGGGACCCATTAACCCACCAGCCAAAAGAATGGGGGTGAGATATATTATCACCACGACAGAATACCTAACAAGATGGGTGGAAGTCGTGCCATTAAAAGATTGTAGCATAGAGACAACTGCACATTTTCTGTTTTAACAGGTAATTACTAGATTTGTGTGCACAAGAATTTTGATGAGTGACCAAGGAACTCACTTCATAAACAACACCATCTGAGTGATGCTGGAAGAGTTTGAGGTTCATCAAAAAAAAAACACTATATCATCCACATGTAAATGGCACGGTAGAAGCCTTCAACAAAATTCTAGAAAACCCCTTGACAAAGATATGCAATGTCAACAAGGACGATTGGGATCTCAACGTACCAGTAATACTATGGGTGTATAGAACCACATGCAAAAAGCTAACCGACCACACACCATTCAAACTAGTCTATGGTCAGGAAGAAGTAGTTCCCTTAGAATTTTTAATGCCCAACCTACGTGTAGCAACCATTACTCAAATGATAGAATGAGGCATAGTACAGGAAAGAATGAATCAGTTATTGTCAATGGAGGAAGACCGAATCTTAGCAGGATTCCATCAACAAGTGTTACACATTATTTTAATCATCCCTATGCCTATTAATGATGTAAGCCTATCAGTTTCCTTCATAGGGGTCAGTGGCCTGAGTTCCTGAAGAAAGAAGGGAGAAGAACTTTTCCTGAGAAAAGAAGTTGCATTCTCCTTTGTAAAAACCCTATTAAAGAGGATGTTCACAGGTTKCTATATAGGTAGGGTGCSAGAATGCCTGATTTTCACATGTTGCACCATAGCTAGGTCATGAAGTGTTTGCAGCTTGCTATAKAGGCAGGGTGCGAAAATGCTCATACGTGGGAAAAACGAGCATCTTTTCGATGCTTCTAGAAGGAGAAACTTCCATGGTGAGGTGGCATMTGAATAGTTTGGATCTTACTCGCTTTCATGATTTAGTGGGATCATCCTAACCTCCTCACCTTATCCTCTTCAACTTATAAAAGGAGAGGAGCTCTCATGGAGAAGGTTAGCTTTTAGCTTTGGAGCTTTGGAGATTTTGGGATTAGCTTGGATTGGATTGAGCTTTGGAGATTGTTAGCTTGGCTAGATGAGCCATTTTGTCAAGATAGATTGTGAATATCATCAGATCTATGCTCTCAGAATTCCTGTAGTGGAAGTGTGTGGGGAACGAAGGACAGTTGGAAGGGACCTTATGGAATCAAGGCCATGGTTGTAATATCTCTTTTACATTTAATATGATATAGTAATATGATTCTTTCCTATAAATATTGTTGTGTTTTATTGTATGATTCCTTGATCACATACATAGGTTTATATTGAGTTTATACTATTATTATCACTTTGGTTGGTTGCATTCTTTTGCAGGATCATCATTGTATGAGTGTTGGAACAGAGCTAGGATGGCGATGGCGAGAGGAAGCGATGTTTAAATGGTATGTCACCTATCCCTCTTTAGTTAGTAAATTCAATATTTAAAACTTAAGGAAAGCATCATGTTCTGGTGTGTTTTGTTCTAGATCTAGGTGGATATAGGAAGATCAGTTAGTGTCCACACCTACCGATTTATCCTATAACAACAAGTACAGAAAGCAAGAGAAAAATCTTGGCACGACCGCCACATCAAGAGGAAGACGTTCAAGGAAGGAGATCTAGTATTACTGTACGACAGTAAAGCGTTACAGCACCTAGGAAAGATGAGAACGCATTGGCTAGGACCATACGAGGTCAAATTTGTCATGGATGGAGGAGATGTACAGTTAAGAGATCTAGCAGGTGCATAACTCAGAGGAATGGTCAATGGGAGTCAGATGAATTTGTACAAGGATAATCGACCACCCACTGTGCAGTAAAAAAAAAACAAAAAAATGAAAACAGCGCGCAACATGATGGACAAGCCGCATATGAAACATGAAGCCAACAAGGGAAAAGATAACGACCATATCAAAAAAGGAAACATGCTGGAAAGCCGGAGAAAGCAGGCTGACAGGACCACAAGAAGGAGAGTTAAAGCAAGGAAACGACAGATGGGATGCCACATTAAAGGTGCCAACTAGAGACGACAGAGAAGGCATAATGGAAAGTACAAAACCGTCACAGATGCATTGAACCTACAATTATGGTTCATTAATTGCATGATGGAGGAAGCATCCTCGACAAGCTTCATGATGATCCCATGCCACACATGAGAACAACAACAGTTAGTCTATTCACAGAAGGAGAACAGGAAAAGAGAAACAACAGTAAGAACGAACAAAGTGAAACCACAAAGCCCACCGAAGCCATTCAAACCTCGCAAACATTCGACAGACACCATTCTGGAACCACCGAAGCTTGTAGAACTAGGACATATATCCAGATCAACCAGGGCTTAGACAAGATCGCAAGGACCACTGGAAGAAAGGGAATAACAACCCCCAGAAATCGTCGATATTGATGAAATCCCATCGCTAGAGGAAATTCCAGTAGAGTCCACACCCATACTTGAGGAGGTTCTGAAACCACAAATAGAGGCCATGGAACATGATACACCAGCAACAACGCATGAGCCCCAAAACAATTAAGAAGAAACCCACCAGGAAATACCACCAAAAAATGTCAAAGCAGCTGTAGGAGCTAACAGAAGCGCAGAAAACCCGGAAGCAAAAGTGCAACCAGATGTCCCATAAAGACCCATCCCAGATTTTCTTTCGGCCAATCCAATGGGTGAAATGGCCATGGCTTGGGCAGAATGGATGGCGAAGGAGAAACTGAAATCTGTTGGAACCTAGAGCCAATCATTGCAGTAGGAGGACCGAATTCAGATACCGAGCTCACCTCGAAAGAAACCAATTGCAGAGATTGTGCTACCTCGCATACTAGAGGGAGTACAGGTGGACCCACAGCTATTAGGTCACGTCAGGAAGCTCAAGTATTCTGACCATGAAGTAGCAGATGAAACCAAATATCCAGATCTTGCACCACAGGTTTTTATGAAAAAAATAGTCATGAACCAACTCGGAGAATCCATCACTCAGCGACACCAGTGGGCCACTAGACTGGAAAGAACAGGAATTCTAGGGTTGTTGAAGATACCACACTTTGGTAGAGGCCAATATGTGATGGCATGCATCAAACAACTGTTAGAAGTTATGCATGGAGGGGATATATGGCTGGACAAACCCGTCCACATAATGGTCGAACTTATCACGTAGATAACAGGCCTACCCACCGGGGGTATGGATCTCGTGCTAATTCTGGATGATAAGTCCAAGGAAAAAGCATTGGAAAAAGAGATGAAGAAGAAATACGACATCGACAAGGGAACAAGAGGCATTATAATTAAACGGATCAACAATGTCGTGACACAATTGGGCGCAAAAATCTTAGCCTGCACATTGCTAAGAAAATGCCGCAAAGACGAAGTACTAGTAGGAGTCATTGTTGTTGCAGCTTAGTGCGCAGAAGGCACCTTCATGAGTTGGGTGCCATACATATCAAACTTGTTCCAAATAGACTACAAAGACACGTAGGACGTAGGTACGAAATTTCATTACTCATGGCTGATCACTCTCATAGCTTTCATGGGATGGCGATAACCAGAATACGTCATCTTTTCTACCACACCACAACCAGGAGGAGCAAGATATCGCGTCCTAAGATCTGGGCCACTAGCCAAGCATAATAAGGAGAATAGAATTGTATTCGAAGCGTACCTACGGGAGATATAGGAAGCCATCAGTTGAGCATGGAGAATAACACCAGAGGCTGTCGCATGATACAGGGACATCACTAATTTCTGGGCTAGGCGACAAGCCATGTGGATACAACCAAGGCAAGACCCAGATAAACAGTGGATACAGATGCACTACTACATCACCAAGGGTGATATCGACATGATCATCAGCAAATGGCCTAATGAATGGAGGATTCCAACTATATCCAGAGGAGTACCAGGACAAACATCAGAAGGAGGGGCTGTGTAGGTAGAGACTCAACCTCCACAAATCCCAGTACCAAAGAGACAAAGAATGGGCCAACCTAAGTCAACTCAGGCAGACGATGGTCAGAGAAGCCAAGGACCCAGAAGGGGAGGACAAAAACCACCCAACCGACCAATGGACAGAGGAAACCAACTGAGGGAGCACAGGAAACCGCACCGAACCCCATCACATAGGAACCAGGGGGGGCTAAGAGACCAGTGGTATAGGATGCAGGTGCGCAAAATAAGATGAAGGAACAACAACCACCACCAGACTACACAATCACGGAGGATGATGGAGAGATGATTTCTAGGATGGTCCAAGACTGACTCGCAGAATATTTTGATCATGTCGCGCACCACAGGGATAAAATGCAGAAGGAACTGACATAAATGGGATAGAACCTTAAACAATTTGGGGATGCCCAAATCATAAGTAGCAGTAGGGGCATAGAGCCATCGACCACACAAATCATAGAAAGGGTGGAGGTAGAATAATGTGACCCAGTTCTTCCGATACCCCATGCACATTCCATGGTCTATATAAAGCCTAGCATGCTATGAATGGATGAAATTGTGGGACAGACACCACTGAAGGATTTGGATCATATCCAATTGGTCTTGACATGGATGCCATCAAAAGCATTACAAAAAGTACAGGTTAGCATCGACCACGAGATGCAATCTCGAGCCCATAAAAACTTGGTCGAGCTACAACAAGCAACAAAGAAGTGTGAAGCATTGTAAACAATTTGCGTACATGCCCAATCATAAACTAAGGAGGAGAAAGAATGCAGAAATGAGCTAGAATGCAGAGTGGAAGAAACTTTTGGGAAACTTCCAACTACTGTGCAAGGAAACAAACTCCTAGTCATAGAGAAGATAGACCAGATTGCGCAGGCAATTTATTAGTATCAAAAGGAGATCGAGACTCTCTGTGGACAGATTAGACCGACAAATCCACCAGTAGTGAAGGAGCAACAGAAGAAGGAAGCAACAATGCAACTGCAGGAGCTAGAAAAACAGGTTAGCACGGTAGCCAACTTGCTGGATAAAGCAGCGCAACTTTGGACAAGGCTGGAAGAGGATCCACAAGTCCAACACTGGGACAAGGAGGATGAGAGGATCAATGCAACGATCCAAGAAATCAAACAGCGATAGAAGACCATACCAATTCCATAATGAGTCAAGGGAACACAAGAGTTTAAGAAGATACATGCATAAATTATCACTGCGCAAACACAAAAATAGGAGCGTTAGGATCAAATAGAACCGTTGCAGGAACAGGTAGTAGAAGTACTTGCACAGGTAGAAGAAGCCATAAACCAGACAACACAAACTCAGCTAGAATGCACAGGACTGATGAGCGAGGAAGTGGCAGCTCAGACAATCAACACCATGAAGGAGAAAATTGTGCACGCATTGACAAAAGCAACAAAGTTGTAGGAACAGTTCCAAACAATCACCAAGGAGATCGAGGAAGCACAAATAAACTAGGTGACTCGAGACGAGTCACATGTCAGTGTTGGGGCCTATTGGGACCAGGCTGAAGAAGAAAGAGGACATGGTCGTGGGAAATAAAGCTTGCAGAAAACTAAAGTAACAAATAAAGCGTGCATACGAATATCCCATCGTTTAATTTAAGCAATGTATAAGCAGATTCATAACAATGTATTAACTCATTCATTAAGCTTAACCATCAATTTTTGAAAGAAAGAAGAAGCATGCATATATTTAACACAATACATGAGGATTACCATGGTTCACCCCCTCCTGGGCTATGTCCACAAAGATTTGGCTCTTGGCTCTTATATTATGATAGTTCTGCATTTTTGGCGCCTCGCGTTTACAATTCTCCACAACACTAGGTAAGATTTATGTGAGGCGAACTAGATCACACCAATCTCCACGGACTAAGGTCTAATCCTCAAATCTACCTTTCCTTGTATCTCCTTTGCTCAATAGCTTACAAAATCGGTTCGTACCGCTCAAAAAATTATAGAGAATCTCTAACAACTACTAATGAACAACCCTATATGATACTTTCATATCTATATTTATACATTCTAGGCTCTTCATCCTTTTATAGAATATTACCAAAACCCTAACCCTTATTACGTTAGGTATTTCTCCCATACGCGTATTTCTCCTCCTCCATCTATCGCTTTCCTTTGTGCACACTTTCTTTCATGCACACATGCTGCTCTTTTGGTAGTTGTTACTTCAGTTTTCTGCATGCTTTCTTTCCCACGATCATGTCCTCTTTCCTCTTCGACATGGTGCCAACATTCCTCTTTGTCCCACCAGCTGCATGAGTAGCTCAAGGGTTTGTTGTTGGTTCATCATCATCTCTGCCTATCTCTGAGTTGCTTCTCCTTGTATCTAGTTTTCTTCATCTTGGCTCATCGTCATGCAACTTAGTAACTTGATCACATGATCTTTTGTATGGTCTTGGTTGTCTCCCATGTTTCCTTCTTATTCTATTTCTAGTTGGATTACTTATAATTCTCCTTCCTCTAGTGTTCTTGGTAAAGGTTGTCCTCCACACCCTTGTCTTCTAGGAATTAATCCTGAACAAACATATGCTTGTTTTTTGGTTAAATGATGTTGTTTCTCTTTGTGGAATTTTTTCAAATACTTAGCATTCATAGGTTTTGGTATTAGAAGATAGTAAATGAATGTATACAAACAAGTTGCAAGTATTATAGTGATAGATACTTCATCAAACAGATGACATGCAATCTTTTTACACAAATTACATAACAAGCAACATTGACATTTTATTATGGACGAAATATGGTGCACACAATAATAGAACTGCAGTGGTTGCTATAAAATTGTTTTATAATATAAAAATACTACAAACTTCAACATTGAAACCTGGTGTGATTCCAAATCCTTCCTAAATCTGTTGTCAAGTGTTTATTGCCTTTTCTAACCCTCTCGACCTAGCTAGTATGGTACTCATCCCTCCTTAATTGTCAATGTTCAGACCCCAAACGTTCTCTATAAACCCTTTGTCAATATATATTGACCTCCCCAGGTTCCTCATGGTTACTCCAACCCGTGGATCTATAAAGTGAGAGACTCGTCCCTCCCCCAATTTCCCCAAGGCATCCTCCAAGATTTCCTCATCCCTATAACACCAAGATCGTGTTATGTCCCCTTCTCTCCAACCTCCACGATCTGCTCAGAGACCCACAACCTCTTTCCTGATCCATGCCAACTCACTTTATGGCGTCTTCATCCCTCTCTATATCCCTATGGAACAATAAAAAGAGACCATAAGCCCTCTTCATTCCCTTACGTCTTGCAAAATATAGGAGGTTGTGGGTATATAAGGGAGCTACCTCCTATAAATCTCAGGACCTACTCCAAATGGCCTTGCATCCTGCTTCCAAAGCCTCATATCTCCCTCAACTCACCACAAACATGCCAAACCAATTGTCATACTTCTCTAGAGACCCTCACGTGAATAATTTCCCTCCTAAATTGCAGACAAATCGCTAGATGTAGCTCTTTTTTTAAGGTAATGTGGCTACCCAGAAATGGGCTCGACCCTCCTAGCTGCCATAGATCTCCAAGGAGCTTCCACAGTCACCTCTCTACTCATAAACTCGACCCTCAGAGAAGAGATTTATATTTCTCTCTCAAAGGTGATTTGCCCAACACCAAACTCGGACCTCAACCACTAAAATCGGTGCTATAAAAAAGAAAATCATCCTGGCCACACAAGCTCAACCTAACAATGAAAAACTCGGTCTCTAGACAAATAAAATCGGCCCAGCCAATGTAGAACTCACCAACAAGTAAATCTCGGTCTCTTGACCAAGAAAATCGATCCACAATCAATAATTCGACTATCCACAGTCTGGTATTTACCACAAAAAATCTTTCCCCTTAGGCTGGAAAGATCTCCAACTCTAATACCACTATAATATTCCCAACTAGGCTAGACTAGGATATTAAAACTTTAATGCAATTATGTTGTTCCTGGTTTTCATTTTTGTACAAATACTTGGCATTCATTATATTAAAAACATTTCGTTAAACATATTGCAAGAAATATAAGAGAATCATGAAGCATTTTATTATGAATGAAGATCTAAATACAACAATCCAATGGATGTTACAATAACCACAATACATCAATGGAAAACACACAATACAAGCCAAAAACCTAGAATCATGGCATGGCCTCCTCAACAAATGAAATCATACCCTCAAGTGCTTCAACCTCTCCAAAGAAATCACTACAACCCAAAACTAAAAACAAACCCCAAGATGAAGCTCCAATGAATATCGAGGATGGATCTCCCTCTCTGTCTAGCTAGGGTGGATCTTGCATCACCGAAACTAAACTACAATGGAAGGGTTTTTCCAAAACCCTAACTAAAATGTTGGCTCCAAGAACACTCCAAAGATATCAATCCAAAACATAATCCAAAGTGAAGTGATACCCCTCCTTTTATCCCTCTTCCATGCCTTCTAGAACTTTCCCCTTTTGACTATATCAAATATGACCCTTATTTCCCTTTTACTTTCACTTTAAGATTAAAAGTTGCTTTTAATATTGTTTAAGTAACTTATTAATCTAAAGTTACTTGGTTTCCTTAATGTCACTTTAAAAACATAACATCTCCTAACTAAGTGACATTAAATAACCCATTTGACTCTCTTTTTCTTCACTTACAAGCCACATAAGTCATTTCCACTACAAAATAGGGGAACCAAAAAATGAGGACATGACATTATTTTCTAAACTATTTTATCATTTTTTTATCAAGTTGTCTCACATTATTTTCTAAATACTTGATAAAATGATTATGCACGCTAACAAGCATAATCATTATTTATATTATTTGTTAAGTTAATTATAGTCAAATTCAATCAAATTATGTGACTTAAATATAAATTAGTTTTTCTTTCCAAATTTATTTGGGGAGAATCTTTGAGTAGGACAAAGCTTTTACAACAAATGATCTCAACAAGTCACTTGAGTGGAGAAGATAACACAGATTCTTCCCAACCACTTCAACTAAACCCAATTAACATGATTTAAATATAAATAATTATATACATCTCTCATTATATTTTAGACTTAAGTGTCCTAATAATTTCATAAAAGATTTTAGACTTAAGTATCCTAATAATTTCATAAAAGTAAAGTGACATGTTGCTCTTAGAAAGCTATAAGTTAGATTACCATTTTCATGTCTAAATTTAAATAAATAAGTCTCTTTTATATCTTTATGTAAATTTAAATAAATAAGTCTCTTTTATATCTTTATGAGAAAAAGTAAATCTCAATAACTTTTATTATATAATTAAGTCAATGTTATTTAAATTTTTTAATATACCTTGAATCATGCCATCATTATAATGGTGACGTGATTAGGTAGTATTGTAGTGGTGTTATGTTTTTTCAATGATTATAATGGTAATGGACTATCATAGATAGCTTACTCCCAATCTTTCTATTGCATTGGGACCAACTTTTTGAGATGATTTCAACACTACACGTTAATCCTTAAACTATTTCAAAGCGAGTTGGTGAATTGAATTTGTATTTTGTGGTGTGTTATGTAAGCAATTTATGGAATGATTTATAAAGGTTAATTTTAGTTATGGAATTGATTTTTCTTTTTATTTAAAAAAATTAATAATTTTTATTTTTAATAAAAATTGTTTGTTTAAATTTCATAAAATTTAATTTAATTTTTTAAAATTTATTCAAAATTTAAATATTTTAAAACAATATTAATAAATATTTTATTTTACAACTTAAATTAAATATAAATTTGTGTAATTGTAATCTATGTGTTTTTATGTATTTATTATTACTTTGATATATGTTTACAATAAATTAAATTACTCTTAAATATATAATAAAAATACTATATTTAAAAAAAATGAAAATGACAATAACTTATCCTTTGAGATTCATATCTCATCAATAAATTGCTTATGATTGTGCCCGTACTTGTAATTGAAGTCAAATGTAAATCATGCGTATCTAATTATAAAATATTGTTGGATTAGGATCTCTTCAAATATAAAACATTATCTTTAAAGCAACCCACGAAATAATTATAAAATATTGTTGATTAAGATCTCTTCAAATATAAAACATTATCTCTAAAGCAACCCACAAAATAAAGGAAGAT
This sequence comes from Picea engelmannii, assembly GCA_009831015.1. Taxonomy (NCBI): domain Eukaryota; kingdom Viridiplantae; phylum Streptophyta; class Pinopsida; order Pinales; family Pinaceae; genus Picea; species Picea engelmannii. The sequence goes on from ML796389.1 coordinate 100,476, forward strand.
GCTAGTCACATATATATTATAACAATTATTTTAAAAATATTTATTAATGTATTCAATCATGATATGATGATGTGTTAACTATATATAAAAGCAAAAGTGCCATTATGGGACCATGCACTCATACCAGTGGAGCAAGTGTCATCACGCATATGCAATTTCCCATTCTCCATAAAATAACGAGTGACATGACAACTGAAAATTGAAACTGAAATATGTGTGCCATTTGTTATATTGGATGTCAAAATATGAGTTTTTTAAGAAATTAAGAAATTAAATGTCAATAAAAGATATTTTTAATTTTACACTTCAATTCACTCGGATGGGGTGACACGAGGCGAAAGCGAGAGGACACCTGGACGGGACAGATGGTGAAGAGATTTAATGTCCCAGACCGCCACCCCCAAGGATATAACTCTCCATGCATCGAACTTTGATGACATTTAACTCAATGTGCCTGGGCAAGCACCTGAATGAGCGGTCCAACCAGACCATAGGTACTAAGAGCTTGAACTAGTCCTGTCAGCCTTCAATGGTGATGGAAGAGGTTTCAATGGCCCTCAACGACGTTAAATTTGTCCATGATGCGTTCATTCTCCTACTCATTGCTAGTAGTTATTCCAACACTGTGTCTCTCGACCCTCCCGACTTATCCATTCACTCTCTGTGTGCTTTCCGCACCTACCCAAACCACCATTGCCCCTCCACCAACCCTGTGCTTTTTCCACCATGCCATGGGACAGAGGCAAGCCCAAGAGAGAAAGAAAAAACAAATATGCCTACACCCATGACAATCACCTCACAACTTCCCAACGAGCTCTAATTGCTCACTTCAGTCGTCCTTGCACTCACACCAGCAACCCTCAGTCCACCATGCGCACCCCAAAATTGGAAATTCAGTCTCCCAAGACCCAGGCCTCCCTGTGCACTCCAAAGGAGGAGACCCCGTCCCCCACCATGCATTCTCAACCGCTGCCTCTTCTCTCACCGGCCATTGCTTCAAGGGCAGAGATTCCTCTGAGCCTCAACTTGGATAAAGGGGAGGCTCCACCTCCTCTTCAGCATACAAGGCCACCCTCTTCTTCTCAACCAGGCCCAAGCCTGGAGCTTAAGGAAAATTCTCCCTCTATCCCCGACTTTCAGCCTCGCCGGTGGGAAGGTGGCTGCATTGTAGAGGAGGATATCTCTCCCAGCTGGCAAGTTTCTAAAGGCAAAGAGAACATCCATTATCTAACTAAGGAGCACCTTGAACTCCTTTTTGATATTAGGCAACAACAGGACGAGCAGGCACAAGGACAAAGGATCATCAACCAACATTTGGATTTGCTATATGAGGCCTTCTCGGACACCCCAAAGTCTGCAAGCTACCCCACTTGTAAGCAGAAGTTTGTCCCGACCTTCACTTCTAATGGACACCTAGGTTCCCCTTTGGCTTGAAGCGCCCTACCCCAGACTCTATTTTCTGTCAATTATAGTTTCAAATCTTTTTTACAGTTGTATAGTTAGCATGGTAATGGCGGCTCTGTATGAAGCATGCCCTAGTTTCAATTTTTTTTTTACAATTTTGCAAACAATTCCATAGCCATGATAGAATTATCATCGCCTGGAGCCACCAATCTTGGTTTCCCTTCTGTGGTAGGACAGGTGGTTGCCAAACGACTTACAACTGTAAACTAATGATATAATACAAGGTTCCACCTTTTGTATTTACAAAAAAAAATAAAAAATTACACTTCAATTTGATATATATATATATTAACGTTCACCGAAATTAAAATTGAACCTTAAGAAAAGTATGAGATTATTTGGATTTATATATAATGTTATTTCAATGTTTGAAAAGCATCAAGATAAGTGTTCCAAAATCACTAAAGTTTTGATGACTTAGAATGTTAGGAAATTCGGTATTGTGACAAATATTTTGAAATTGAGATCTAATTTGGGTATATGCAAGGCACTCTAGGAGAAACTGCTTTTCATTTTCAATCATCTTAATATCACAAAGGTGACAATTTTTTTCTTGCCATGGTGATTTGGGGATTGCCCTCTTGTTTTCTTCTTCAAACATTTATGTATTTAAAATATTTAAATATCTAAAATAAGATTTTTCTCACATCATAACATTTTTTTCCCTTTATATATTAATATTCAATTTAAGGTCGAAGGGAAGCTTGAAATACCAACTTATGATGGTCAAGTTAATCATGAGAAGTTGAATAATTGGTTGACATAGTTAGAAGTTTATTTTGGTCTTTATAATAGTGTTAGTGCAAGCTATTGCTTCCCTCTCATGATACACTAGTTGCAATAGAAATTTAGAAAAAACAACAAGCTAGGAGGAATTGTTAGAGATGCATGCAAAACTTATTAGAATATCATATAAAAAGATGAAATGTGGGAAATCAAAAAAGTTTTCAAAATATATAACTTTTGTTTATGGAAAATTTGTATAACTCATAAAAATTCACGCTCTTAACATTGGTATGCTACTTTTCTCTAAAATATAATGCATATGTTAAGACGATTTAGTATTAAAATGATAAAATTTCTTGAAACAAATTTGTATAGTTGTAGATAAGAGTGATTTTTTGCGTGCCACTATTTTTCCATATTTTTCAATGTTAATTTTATATATTATTTACATTAATCAATTTAGTGAAGCCATAAAATAATGAGTTCCAATGTTAAGATCATAAGGTCTTAACATAAAAGCCCATGCTTGAGGGTCTTAATGTAATAAATAAATTTTTCTTAGTGTCCTTGTGAACCATAATTTGTTTTCTAGATGGGCTAGGCAATAAAATTTCAAGCTAGAAATAAAAGACCTATATATTTTAGAATTATCATATATGTACAAATAAAAATCAATAAAAAATAGAAAGCAATATTTTTTTTCTTAAAAACATATATTTAAAATCTAATTATAACAATATATAAGTGTGTATAGTTTCATCAACAATCATAACATGGATCACATTTAAAAATGTGGTTGAACTTGGAAAGGTTTGGTCAAAGATTTCAATATCTTGGGTAAATGGGTGGCATGGAAGATTATACAAGGCAACAAAATGAAGATGGAAATGGATCCTTGGATCGGATGTAGTGGGAACCATAAGTTGCCAAAGCCCCTTCTAACAATGCTACGCGATAAAGGAATTCATAGTTTGAAGGATGCATCAGGTTTTTTGCATGTTTTATGGTATAAGAAGTTGAGATTCGAAACCGAAAAACAATAGACAAATTGGATTTGCAAGAAGACTTGGTAGCAAAATGGAAAGAGTACACAAATATTTTAAAACATAGTGCTATCTTCCTTAATGATCAAGATGATGAGTTACGATGGTATCAAAACAAAGTCACAAGGGGTGTTTACAATCAAGATTGGAGATGAAGCTAAAATTGGGGAGGACTTCAATGAAGAATGTCAGTGGTGGTGGAAGGTGGTGTGGAAGCTTGAAAGTCCTTTCAAGACCAAAATTTTCCTTTGTCTTTCTTGGGAGAAGAGAATACTAACCTGGGATAATGGACAAAAGAGGAACTAGACAGGGCCTGGTTGGTGCACTATGTGTAAAGATGAAAGTAAGTATGTTAATCATATTTTTGTAAATTTCTCTTTTAGAAAGACTTTTTGGAAGGAGATTATCCATATATATAATATGAAAATCAATTGGGATAAAGAAACCTTACTGAAATGTATGGAATATTGGTTTTTAGACAAGTCTACCTTATCCTTAAAAGATATACCTTGTTATGTTTTATGGTGAATTTGGTTATCGAGAAATAATATGTTTTTAAGGGATTGCAGGTTCATTAGAATGAATAATTATCCAAATTAAACCCTCCTTTAGGGAAGGCTAGAAGACATCAAATCAGAAATCCCAAAGGGTATTGCATGAGCCCAATATCGATTTCACTAAGCCTTAGGGGTTCTTTGATGGATCTTGTCAATCATCTCCAGAAATGTGTGGGGCTAGAGCCATACGTTTCTTAGATCATTCCCATTTCTTCTCCTTAAAATATGGGGTGGGACTGAGAACACATAATAGGGATAAATTGTATGCCATCTCGATTCTTATGAAAGTGGAACTTGACAAAAATATTAGGTGTCTCTAGGTTTTGGGAGATTCGAAGTTGTTGATGGATTGGGGTAATGAAAAATGCCATATTAAAAATATGGTCTTGGACCCAATCATGGCAATATGATTGGATAAAAAATATATGTTCGAGGAGGTCTCCTTTGTCCATATCTACATGGAGTCTAATAAAAAAGAAGATGTTGTCAAAATAATCCATTACACTACAAGAAGGAATCCTTGTGTAATGTGAATATAAGGACAATTCCCTTCTGGAAGCTACTCAATCGTCTCTATCTTGACGTTTTGGTTGACAAGTCTTGGGGTTGATATAGACTTATGTTTTCTTGGGGGTTAAAGAAATTTCTAGTTATGTTAGTTTTTTTAGATTGATTTTGTATGGCCAGGTATGAATCATGTATGAATCTATTTTACAAGATGAAATGTAAATGTCTAGTTTAGTTTCATTTAATATGAATTGAGCCAAAATGATAGATAATTGTTACAGGATTTTTCCCCTGTCACCTTGAGTCATGTCACAACAGAGCAAGACCATATATAAAATATAGAAATATATCCTCACATGCAATATAGCTATGAGAAGAATAAATACTTTGAGAAGTGAAAGAGGGAGAGAGAGATAAAGTTATGACCCAAGCGGGACATATATATGGCTAAATGTATATGATGTGACCCCAAGGTGAGGCATATATGGGCCTAAATGTAAATGTAATGTGTACATACATATGTAATAGGGTCGACCTAGTGATAAAGGGGCCTCATGTGAAAATGTGAATAGCTATATATAAGAGATCATGTATTCATTATTGATATGTGAATTGTGAAGTATGAAAGGTATTTGGTTATTTGGAGGGGGTTTCCCTATTATTTAAGGAATTATTTTGTAACTTATCTATATTGGAGTTATTCTCCACATTGACATTCTATACATGGTGTGTACTTCTATTATTTTATGATATTTTGAGTATTTGGATCATAACATTTGGTATCAGAGCTCAAGGTCTTGGGGTTTCACTGTTGCATCTGATATACCTTGGAATTTTCACTATAAATGTTTTTCTACGATTTTTATGAAGGAACCCCTTGGAATATTTTTATTATACGGATCAAGGTACGTGCGGTTCAAATTTCATCTCTAGAGTCCTTATATTTTTGGAGATATAGCCTGTGTAAGATAGGGTTCTGGAATCATCTTGAATTTAGTAATCGCAGAATTTTCTCTATAAAACAATTTATGTGACATTTCAGACCCTGAAACCTAGATTCTATTCATATAAATTATCAAGGTAGATTGGATAAAAATTTAAGCTTCTTGGTCATCCTACTTTTGTAGATACACCATGTTTAAGATAGGGTATCTGACTAGTCATATTAACTAGTCTCAAAAAGGTGTTCTAGGTAAAACAATTATATTTTCCTCATGAGTATCCAAATTAAGTGAGACTAGTTACATTGGAAATTGGAAAGTCTGTAGTATTTCTAGTGCAAGTTTCAGAATCAAATATCAGATATTTTTCTCTTGGCGCGCTTTACAAGTACACTCACCTACAAGGGACAAAATTCAGCAAGGTGTGGGGAAGTTACCATAACTTCTACTTGGCACAACCAATTTTGGTCAAACCTATGGCATTGCAGAGAAGAAATTTAAGAGTAATACATGTCACAATTTCAGACTAAGAAGGGCCGAAATTGGAGATATCCATCATAAGCAAGGTCGACCAAGAGGACAAACTCCAAATCAAGGTTTCAAAGGCATGTTCACTTAAAACTATCACAACTTTTGATTGGAATGTCTGATTGAGATGATTCAAAATCCATTGGAAACATAACACATAGAAGAGCATATTGGAACAATTATTACAACTATTTGAGATCTTTATCCTTAATATATTGAGGTTGTGATTTGAGGGTTGGGATTATACCTCAATTAAGAATCAATGGAATTAACTAAATTTATAGGAGATGAAGATAAAGATGAAATCAATCCTATGGAATGGTTGAGGTTGGTAGAAGAATATAATATGACTCCTTCAAAGGAAAGACATTATTTTTTTGATGAATCTTGAAAGTGGTTGATGAGTGTTGATCAAAATACTAGATGACACTGCACACAAGAAGAAATTGAAAAACTCTTCTCAGATAAATGGATTAGGGATACAAAAATGGAGATATTGATTGTATAGAATTGAAGATGAATTAAAAGAAGAAAAGGAAGAGATTGATAAGAAGGGTGAGGAGCTATCTAAGATACGATCCCTTAATGAATCACTCATTAAGGAGGTTAAGAACTTAAAGCAAGAAAATAGTAGTAAATCAAAGTGGGAAAGTGATGAGTCAAGGGAAGATTTGAAAAAGAAAGATGAAGATATATGTAGATTACAAAACCATAATAAAAAACTATTGGATGAGGCCAAGATATTGAAATAAGAAAAGAAGAATTGTCAAAATCAAGAAGAAAAAAGGATCTTGGATGAATAATCTACCAAAAGACTGGAAGATGAAATTTTCATGAAGGTTGAGGAATCCTTAAATATTGATGAGGTAAAATCAGAAATACAAGCTAGAATTGAAGAAGGACATCAAAATTTATTAGATGGAATCACATTGCATCTTCAAAAGGAGAAAGAAGACAAGATTCAAGAAGGTCAACAGAATATACTTGAAGAAGTTTAACTCCATCTAGAGGATGTACATGCCAAATATGATGGGATTATTTCAAAGGATAGAGTAATGAAAGACCAATAAAACATGATTGGGGATTCCATTGTCACTGAAAAGAAGATAGATGAAATGCATGTGCAAAGTGAATGAAAACCATCCAATCTGAATCTGTATCGACACCCTCATTACCAAGAAACATTTTAAGGAAGAAAAGAATGGAAATATCAACATTATGAAGGAAGAAGATGAAATACTTGTCAATATTCATGGAACATGGAATCACCAAACTACTCTTCAACAAGCTATTATCAGAGACCAACAATGACTACAAATTGGAGAAGCTTCAACAAAAATACATGGAATCAAAGGAAAGAAATTTATTTAAAGACTAGACACCAAGGATTAAGACCGAAAATAATTGATTTTGGATGGATAGATCATCAACAATGGAATGAAGAAAGTAGGAACATAAGAAAATCATATTACTTGGTTTCATCACATGTAAAACCTTTAAATGCAAATCTTTGAGGACAAA